>CM033728.1:51758119-51933841 GCA_019671005.1 Hibiscus mutabilis
AAAACACATAAAATGCAGGAATCAAAAGATCAAAACAAGCAGCAGATCATCAAAGCTACAACATTTAAAATTGAAGGGAAAGTAAACAGTACAAATTTAGACTTTAAACTGTTTTTTACCTTCACGAACTGAGAGCTTTGATTTCTTGAGATTCTCCCACAAGCTCTGATTTTGCTAACATTGCAATTAATTTAACTCTGTGAACAATTAAATACTACTACTTATTGTTTATATTTAGGGAATGGTTTAGAAAACCGAAAAAAAAATCAAATTTTGTATTTGTTGGATATGACTACATCAAAATTAAATGGGGTAAATTATCACAAGGTCACTAAACTATTGGTTCGATTCAATTTTGATCATTATATTAAAATTCTTGTTAATTAAGTCACTAAACTATCAAATTATTTTCAATCTATTCACGTACTGTTAACAATATTGTTGATGTGAAAATTAAACAAATTTATATAATAACACGTTTAATATTCATTACTAATACATTTTTGTGATTTGGCCTATCTTGACTTTGAAATAATCAAGACACAATGTTACTTACTATTAAATAAATAATAATAATAATATGTAATGTAGGTAAGTTTGGATAGAAATTAGTTGAAATGGAATAGAAATGTAGGAGAGGTAGGAAGTAATTATTTCAGTCAAAAACTACTTTAAGCACCTATTTCAGCCAAAAATAAAACTTTAAATACTTATTTCAGCTAAAAAAATATTTTAGACACCTATTACAAAAAAGAGACATAAGCAGTTATTTTATATTTAAGCTTTTATTTTATTATGAAAAGTATATTTAAAAATGCAAGTAGATCTTGCTTTTAAAAAAAATGGAAAAAGCTTCAAAGAATGTTGCAAATAGTTCTAAATTTAATAGTTAATAGCAATAACAACATGAACTAGTTTGATTCAAATCTAATTGTAGCTTCCGATAAAACAAACTTTATTGGTCGGAAATTCAAATTCCAACATCTCCAATCTTTGTTGTACTAAAAAGAACACAACCTTAAATACTTAAATTTTGGTTTGATTCGATTAAGAGTAGAAGGTTATCCCCCCTTCTGCGGTCGGCATCTTTATCAGCTACGCCTTGGGGACGGGTCAGCCGACCTAGATCGGGAGCCAGGGGGAGACCTTGATGCTCTATGAGGAAGTGATGGCATCTGTGCAGCCCGTGGTGCTTCCTCAGACTCGTATGCAGACTTCCTACAAGTGGAGTATTTGAAACAAACCACAACAGTCTTAAGAAAATGATCGAAAAATCTCAAAGCAATCCAGGTCAAAATATAGAATCGTAGTCGCATTGTGTTTACGTAGTTGTTGACATAATCAATTTTACGGAATAGAGACCGTAATGTCAGGTTGTGCCCATAATAGTTCATTTCTTTATGATGGCTGACTCAAAATGAATGCATACATGGGTTGCAATATAACGCGTAACTATGAAAGTCGAAATGATGATGGAGAATGCGACTTACTCGGCGTAGCCCTTTCCACCGGCATTTTCATATCCTGGAGAATATGATCTGCGACTGCAATCACCACCACGATCTTGAGGAGGACCTCTCGGAGATCTCAGATGGTCCTTGTGCCTTCTATCAGGTGAAACAGAATAGTTTCCTCGTCGTCTTGGAACGGGGGAGTATGACCTGACAAAACTGATATCTAAACATCAACCATTCACCAACACTCGAGGATATTATGGCAATTTGACAGCTTACCTAGAGCGATATCGGCCTCTGGAACTTGACGGAAGGTGATGAGAGCGCATTGGAGATATTGAACGAGACCGGGAACGCCCTATCACATCAAATGAGGAATTATCACATGTTATTTTATTATCCGGAAAAGTGAATGAATGATAATCTGCACAAATCCAAAGCAGACTAGAAGACTACTTGTTTCACCACACTCGTACTCGGGTAGGAGCATTGGATATGGATATATATTTGAAAAGGACACTTTAAGGTAAAATAGGGTTGGGACCATAGTATAAGACATTATATTATTAAGAAAGAGGATATAAGTAAATAGTTATAAGCTACGAAAAAGATTGCAACGTACGGAATAACATACCATAATAAGATGATCGTCCCCCATATCCTGATGGTTCTCTGAAGAGTTACATGCCAAATAGATCTCCAAGTAAATATAAGTAAAATAATAGGCAACCAAGTGCGTGAGATAGGGGTTACCTCAACCTTGCTTTATGCCGCATCTCCTCGGGCCTTTTCCTATCCTCCGCAGCAACGACGACAGATATCTCTCTCCCACCAAATATCTTACCGTTCATGCGCCATTGAGCTTCGGCAGCATCGTAAGAATCCACAAATTGCACAAATGCAAACCCTCGCGGGGCCCTGCAGAAAGTATACAGCAAGCCTTCACTTAAGCATGCGAGTTAACAAAAAGTGGAGACGGGGATCTTGAAACTATTCTACTACATCACTGATACAATGTCATTAGTTTGTATACTTTACATATCTAAATACGGCTCCAAAGCATGACGACATACGTGGTCGGAATTTACATAAGAACAGGCTTAGTGGCTGACCTTTTCCCTTAATATTCAATATCAAAGGCAACTTCAAAAGGAGCAAGTGAGTCGAAAAATCTTCACATGCTTGTAAATATAAGAAGCACTCGATATCAACAATTTCCCTCAAACTAAATCTCTCTTCGAGTAGCCTTCAATTGGTTGGGTCTCGGATACCAATCTTCTTCCTCATTAAACCTCTATTTGATTGAGTAATTATAAAGTTTCGCTTCATAAAGGAACATTCTTCATATGATCATTACCGGTAAAATCCTCGGATTCATCAAATGTGGGGCTTCGGCTTGTTTTTTACTTCAAACCAATTACCCCCTGATAAACCAGTTCAAAATTGAATTCACTCCAGAAAATGGGAAAAAGTGTTTTAAGAAATAGCACGAAAAGCAATTGAAAGGATAAACTTCATTTACATGTACCGACATACAATGACTAAAGATCTAAGACGGGAATACAAAAAAAAAAAAGCAGCTGAAAACCTACGGTAGTTTTACGAAATGTCTAAAGCTTGCCGAGTAATAAACTAGTAACAGCCAAAGATAAAGAAAAAGATGATCTATTTATGCAGGCTTAATCAATTTCTCAACTGATATATAAACCAAATCACAATCTCAGCAGCATTGGACTCGGTCAACCCGTTTTAAGAAATAGCACAAAAAGCAATTCAAAGGAAGCATACAATGACAAAAGATCTAAGATGAGAACACGGAAAAGTAGCAGGCAATGATCAGTAATGATCAAAGAAGAAGAAAACAGAAAGATTCATTTATGGTAGATTTATGCAATTTATCATCCTAAATTCCGATATACAAAGTAAACATTTTCACCTGATCGTAACATGTGGCAATTATTTGCCCCATATGGAAGTTAAACCAAATGTGGTAGTGATTTGAATAATAAATTTTCCGAACCAACAAGCTCGGGCTTCGACAAAAAGCATGAAGCTCATGCCGTAAACAAACATAAACTACAAAGACTAAATGTTGCACCGATTGTGGCAGGGAGTTTAATTATCAAATTTTCCCGAACCAAAATCTTGGGGTTTGAAGGAAAAAACACAAAGCTCATGCTTTATCGCAACAAAAATATATGAAACGTAACCTAAGACGCCTTAAACAATCATAAACTACAAATAACGAACTTCCATTGAGAGCCATGGCAACGAAATGATGCATTATTAAACAAGATTACTTGAAGGATGAAATGACAAACCCTGTATAGTAATCTTTCGGGATATACACATCTCGAACAAGTCCAAACCTCTCGAACGGAATTCGAAGTTCTTCCGGTCTGCAACAGTAATCAAACGATGCATTAAACCAACAATTAAAAACAAAAAGGGGTTCTATTAGGATGAAAGATTTACCTGCAATCCAAAGGAATGTTTCTAACCAAAAGACTTCCATTATTCTGCTCCCTCCTTCTACCATACCCTCCTCCACCACCGCCGCCGCCGCCACCACCATATCCCCTCCTCGGAGGACTCCTTTCCCGGCCTCCATAGCCTCTCCTTGGAGGACTATAGTATTGAGGACTGTACCTCCTCATCCCAAAAGACCCTTCAAAAAAGAAAAATCCATGAACTTCATAATTCATATATATAATAATAAAATTTACCCAACAAACTAAATTAAATCCTTTTTATTTCCTCATTTTAAGATAATCCAAGAACAAATAAAAACTACAATGTATGAAAGATTCATGAATTGCTTCTTTCACACATATATAATATAAATCCATAAAAACACAAATTTCTTCTAAATAAAAAATATCCAGAAACAATTCAATTTCTAAAAAAAACAGACTTTCTGTTTGGTTGATGAGAAAAGTAAAGAAGAGAAAATGATTACCTGATAGGATAATTTGAAACAGGGACAGAAGAGACGACAAAGATTTTGCTTGGAGTTTTAGATCTATCTGAAGTTCTAAAACTCCCAAGTACTATGTTAATGTTATTTTATTTCCACGTGTTTTATTATTTATTTATTTATTTTATTTGGACTTCAAATTTGGACCCTGGTGTTGGGCTCGGAACTGTTCACAAATGTGTATAGTCATGTTTAGTAATTTTTTTAAATACTGATATTCAATTATTGGTTGACTAATTTAATCGGATATTGTCTATTATAAGGCAATCATTTAAATATATGATCTATGTACACATTGTAAAATTTAAAAAAAAATTGGAGCTTTTCGACCTTTATTTAATCGTTTTAAAAGATTAAACCCTATAAATAAATAAATAAATAGTTTAAAAATATCCCCATTATTATTTAGGTAAAAATAATTTAAAAATCTATGGGAAAAAATTTTCCCTAAAAAATTGGGGTTAAATTCTATGGTATTTTTCACCTTTGATTTCATCAACTTGGATCTCTTCCATGCAGACAAGACATCACGTTTGGTGTAGTACATCTGTCCGGTTGGATTATAATAATACTGCATCAACACCATCATTTCAGAGTTTAAGTTTTCGAATCAGAGCATGAACCTCGAATATATACTCCACTTTTAATTTTTTGTGTAAATTTAAAAGAGATGTCATCATATCTTGTTACGTGTTAAAAGTAAAAGAAAATAAAAAATCGAAATAATTTAAATTAACACTTACAATTTCATCTTGAAAGTCTCCAGTTGAAATCTCATAATAAAAATCTCATGCAATCGTAATCATGGCTGACCAGCTCCACCTTCTCATGCTTCATGATTACGCTAAACCTGCAAAACAGATTGCTCTATAGTTTTTACTTGTTTTTTCTTAACGTTCTCCATTTCTCGTAGAAATAGACAATTGAGGGGTGGCAATTTTTCTAGGATTTTGCCATTTTGCCTCTAAGTTACTCTTTTTTCACATTAATCCCTTGGGCCACCATTGGAATCAACGTGGTCGGAAATGCCGGACTAGAGTTTGCCGGCTGATTCCCATTGTCGAAAGCTGCCTCCTGCGCATAGGCGTGCTCCAGCAGCTGATTGGAGCTTGTTAGCTGGTTGGGCTAAGCCGCTAAGCTTGCTTACCAAGCCGGTCCTAACTGAGTGAGCCGAGCCGTTGACCTTGAGTCGTTAACCCTGAGCCAAGCTGAACTGTTGACCAGAGCTAAGCCGTGTTGACCGAGCCGATGAGCCGTTGACCTCGTTGATCGAGCTATTGACTTTTTAGAAAACCCTATCCAGGGGTTTCTCGACGTTCTGAGTCCGTTGGCGCAATCTGTTTTGCCAATTCGAACTCGGTAAGCTATTTTTACGCATTTAACCTTGTGAATTGAATAGAGGATGCATAAAATTAATGTATTTCTGTATTCATTTTTATATGAGGACTTTTCAAGATTGGATATCAGACCAAGTGGATTGTCGAGAAGCTAGGATGAGGATTTGTCGATAATCGCTTGAGGTTAGTACACCTCGAACTCCTATTGCTTCACGAGCATCATAATGTGATTGCTTTGGTGTTAGTATATGCAAAATTGGTAGACGATGATTAAGCATGTGTTGAGACCGGTATTACGAGACATGGTAAATAGTGAGATGCCTAATGAGCTTGAGAATATTCGAGACTATTATGAGCTTTAGAGACCTTGTAGGGTCATTTAAATATTCGTATAATTATTTGATTGGTTGATTTACATGTTGTGTTGCTTGAGTGCTTGAGATATGATTTGACATGTTCGATGGAGATTATATTGAATGGACTAATAATTGACAATATTCGAATAACTGATCATAAGGTCGGGAATTGATATTAAATGATTAAAAAGACGGTAATGAACATTAATTGATTAAGTGTGCTAGCAAACAAAATCTAATGACTTTCATAAGCTTTAGGGATCGAATAAGTGTTGTAATATCGTAATTTAAAGGAAATTGTACGAACCCGTAAATAGGGTATTGATACGAGCTTTGGTCGTACCGGTAAGCGTTTGGGGGTTGTGGAAATTAAAGATTTCCAGTAAGTAGTTTCAGCACCAGTACACATGTGAGTACCGATAGCCGAGGGTACCGTATTGACACTCGTGTACGAGCACCGGTACCCGATACGATAAATAATTTATAGATGCAATATAGGGATGAAAATTGATGTGAATATTGATAATTGAATTATACCTTGATAAATAAGATAACATGGATTAATGGAGACAACGAGTAAGGTTAATTATATACTTCTCCATAATTTATTAACAACTCAGTAATGTAAAATAAATGATGTGTTGACGATTAGCAACAATAGGGATCCTTGGGATCGCGTTGCTCGCATGCCGAGTAGGCATTTGATTGGTTGAATCTTTTGATTGATGGGATCCAGATACCCAATAAAAGAGTGTCGCAACACCATTTTAAGAGAATTACCGAATGGATGTTACCGATTCTATATGACACATGCCTCATTCGAAGGTGCTCGAGGGGAAATTTCAAGTACGGGTGTATGTTCCGATGCTAGGTGACCCGACCTCATCCAGGTGTATGTTCCGATGCTAGGTGACACAGCCTCGCCCAGAGTGTAGATGCTCGGGGGGATTCCGAGCAAGGGTGTATGTTCCGATGCTACATGACCTAACCTCACTCCATAGTTGTTGTTGTTAGTGTTGATATGTGTTTTCGTCTAGATGATCTGTTGAGACCTTGGACTTGGTTGGGCCTTGTGTGCCATGTATGATGTTTTGCTATGTCGAGAGCATATGTTTAGGCGACTAGTGGTAGCATCACGTGTTTATTTATCTATTCTTATGATTCATACTTGCTTGCATGCTTATGTTTATGATTAGCATGAAGAGTAGTAGAGTTTACCACTGAGCTTTGTAAGCTCAGCGCTTGGAATCGTTGTTTCCGTACGTAGGCTGATCGTGGGATCGAGGAGCACTATCATTACGAGATTCCAAGATGGGGAGATTTCCAGAGTACGGTACTTGTATTTAGTGGGTTGTGTATTAATAGGACCTTACATGATGGAGTTTGTAATCTTTATTTTGAAATTGTATTAACAAAATCGAATGTCCAAATGTTTTAAATATAAATTAGAGCTCATTTGTACCATTTTGATTATTTATCTATATTTTCAATTGTTGGCTTTTAATGTTTTCTGAGAAATACTTTGTTAGGCTAAACCCAGTTTGAAAAATTTTATGATTTTGGGCTGGGCTTGAGGCTCAAATATGACATCCTGATCGAGGGTATTACAATAAAAATTATATTTTCAAATATTTTATAAGTAATAATATAAAATTTTAGATTATATTCGAATAGGAGTTGAACATAAAAAAAGAAAATTTTCTTCAATCTCAGTCCCTCTAATTAAGAGTTAAGACCAAAAAAGGTAGGCCCGTTTGTTAGGGGCATAGAAAAGCTCTTAAACAGAACCCCAAAAAGTATAGAAATATAAAATCAAACACCGACCGTGGGGTTCGAACCCATGACACCACAAGGATAAGAGCCTTGCGCTCTACCGACTGAGCTAGACGCGCTCTGGGACTTTATAAATTTTATAGCTTCAATATAATACGTAACTAATTTTGTCTACGATGATGGAGACTTTGGTTTTGATTTATTTGCTATAATCAGTTTTTAAACATAGATTAGAATGTAATATATAGCAGTTACGCGTTTCTAATTTATTTAAAAAAAATTGTATATGATTTACCTGAATAGAATGTAAAATATAATTATATGATTAAATAAATATAAGTGGATTATATGTATAAAATATAAATACATGTGAAACTAAGTTAATTAAGATTACATTAGTGTAACTGAATCATTTTTTTATATTAAATTATATATATTATATGACAAGATATAAACAACGGTGGAACTTGTAGGGATAGGCATTAGTGTTTTTGATCAATTCGAATTGACTCGAATATATAAAAGTTTCACTCGATCCTAACTTAATATGTACTGGATTTTCATCCGACATACTTAAATTTTAAGATTAAAATCTGCCTGACCCAAAATAAATAAAAATATATTCTTTTTTATTTTTATTAAAAGTAAAGGGAAAATAGGAAAAAAATATGAGAAATGTATTTATAGTAATTATTTACATTCTCTTTCTTTTTTATTAGATAAAATTAAGGATGTAATTGAAAAATATAATTAGAGGAACATTATAGTAATTATCTCTTAATATGTAGAATTTATACAAAATATATCGGGTTGGGTCGAGTATCTTTCACCCTAAACCCGAATTTAATTTTTTATATAAAAAATTACAGCTGCCCCTAAGTTTTTGAAAATTTAACGTTTTATGCTTTGCAATTTTTAAAAATATGATTAAGCCCCTTCAAATATTTAGATGCTTCCCAAAATTTAAAATTTTATCATCTAGTCCTTTGAAATTTTTAAAAAATCTCATTAAACCCTTCAAATATTTAAAAATTTCAATCATTTCTTTAAAATTTTAATTTTTTCATTAATATTTATTTATATATTGAAGAAATACAATGATAAAATTATCGAAATTTTATGTTATATAATATATATTTAAATAAATAAGATCCATTCAAAAAAATATTTCCAGTTAACCCCAAAATCGAGTGCTAAATTCTGCTAATGGATATAAATACATTTTTTCCCATGCTAATCGGATTTTATAAACACCAATATATTTATATTCTCTCATTACATATGCAAATGAACTTTTAAGGGAGTAATTGTTAATGGACCCAACGAGTGGTCTCAGTAGAAAAGCGGATGATTATCATTTTAGAAGACCTTTATTTAATTGTTCTATCTATAAGGTATATGAACATTCTTAAAGATTAAAAATATGTATGAACATATACTACCTTATAATCACCTTTAGACTATTGAAACATACCAAATAGGCAAAAACTAGTGTCCAGTAAAACGAAAAAGATTGCGGAATCATTGCTTTCTTAAATCATATTAAGTAAAACATACCAAATAGGCAAGAACTAGTGTTACAACATCTCATCATGTTATCAAAGCTTCAAACTTAAAAGATTTGTTCCGCGAACTCATCGACGGAGCTTGATGAAGATGAGCCTTTTTGTGTGCAAAGTTTTGTTTTCGTCTTGAATACCATTGCTTTGTTTTCAACTGTCAGTGTTTCAATCGCATCTTTAATCTTTCCCTCTTAACGCATTTTCTGACAAAAAATCAATTTCCCACACATAATTAGACCTGACAAATTTGATCCGAAACTCGAAAATTAAACTGATTTACTCTAACTGAGACCCGAAATTGACCCGAACATAATGACTCGAAATTTAATCTAAAACTGAAACAAACCGAACCGAACCAAAATCGAACTGAATTTTAGTTGAACCGAAATAGACTCGAACCGATTTTCAACCGAACCGAATAGACCCGAAACAAAGGCAACCCGAAATATAGAAAAGATATTAACAGAAATAAATAAAGATAGGAAATGAACAACCGCACAACTCACCAAAAAGTTAAATATATTGACTTTATAAATCTATATATAGGGTGTAAAATGCTTACCGACCTAAAAACTCGATTAAAACCGACCGATCTCTCATTGACCCGAACCAAAAATAACTGAACTGAAAACCAACCGGCCCGAAATGACTCGAATCACAATAGACCCGAACTAAAATCGAACCAAACCGAAACTGAATTTGAACCGAAATGATCCGAACCGAAACCGAACCGAATGACCCGTTGGATAAAAAACACACACATGTAATGCGTTTATAAAATGTGACACAAGTGCCAAATGATATATTAAGTTTTTTTATATACATTTTTAAAATTATCCCAACTTCAAAATTTTAATTAATTAAATTAAAATTTATTAGGACACTTAAGCACACTCAAATATGTCGATATAATAATAACAATATTGATTTTATTTATTTAATTTGTATACATTAAAAGTAAAATTAAGAATATCAATTAGGCCTTATCTAAGGATAGAAGTATTCGTGTAACCATGTAACTTGTAAGCTTAATCAACTCTTTCATACTCAAATTAGAGGTCATGTTTGGTAAACATAGGTTTGAGCTAAAATTAGAAGTTTGACCGGTCAAATCCGTTAATGTAGATGTTTGGTGAATAGCGGATTGGGGTGAAATCTCTAATTTTGAAAAACTGCTAATAAGAGCCTTTTGAAATTAGAGGTTTTGATATTAGAGTTATAAAGACCATTTTACCCTTAATATTTATAAAAATTCTCTAAATAACCTAAATCTAATATTTTTTTATTTTAATTCTCCACCTTCACATATTTACATTGCGACATTTGTAACTTAATATTATTATTTTTTTCTTTTTATTTTCATACATTTATATTTGTATTTAAATTTAATAATTAATTAAATTATACTAAAATAATTATATAAATAATAAATTAATAAATAGATATTTCAAATATGCATAGTAATGATATTAAAAAATTTATTTTTCATAATCTAATTAATATTAATAGATACAAAATATTGATAACTAATATACTATTCAAACAAGTATCGAATATAATCAAGTCATTATATGTCATTTTGCTTGTTTAAATGATAAAAAAACTATCAGCTAATTTTACCAAACACTTTTATACAATCAGCTAGTACAATCCGCTAGTCAAATCAGCTAATAGACCTGACAAACTTGACCCAAGACCCGAGACCCAAACTGATTTATCTAACCCGAGAACCGATATTATATAGACACGAGCATGATGGTCTAAACTTAATCCGAATCTGAACCAAAACCAAACTGAACCAAAACTGACCCAGATTTAGTTAAACCAAAAATCAACCCGAATCAAAATTAACCGAAACCGAAAATAACCTGAACCGAAAGCAACATGAACCGAAAATCAACCCGAACCGAAAGCTACCCGAACCGAAAATCAACCCTAACCGAAAGCAACCCGAGTTTTATTTCCTCAAATATGTAAATTTTATTCTCATTTGTATTATATTACTAATTAACAACTACCTTTAGTAATGGTTTAATATTATTTTTTCTCCTTTAAAAGATCATCTTCATATATTAACTAAAATTGTAAGTCGACCGATCCGATATTGACCCGACCCGAAAAGCAACTGGTCCGATATAGACCTAACCCGAAAAGTCAACTGATCCGATATAGACCCAACCCAAAAAGTAAATGATCTGTTATTAACCCGACCCAAAAATCAACCGATCTGATATTAACCCGACCTGAAATAACAAAGGCCCGAACTAAATCTGAATTAGACCCGAATTGAGTCTAAACCGAAAATAACCCAAATCGAGAATCAACTCGACCCGATGTGACCCGACCCGAACTCGATCCAAACGACCCGATTGCCAGCTATTAGCTAATGTAATCCGCAATCAACTATTCGCTAATTGCCAAACATGGTTACTATTTTAATAATATTTTTTATTTAAATTTTGTTATAGTATAATATTATTATAAAAATACTTTTTAGTATTTTATTATTTAAAAAAGATTAAAGTGAGCTAATAATCCTTAAACATATTTACTTAATGACATATTTTTTTTTCAAAAAGAAACTTAATACTAACAAAGTTATCATCCAAAAATCAATAAAAAATAAAATGCACCAGATGAACTTAATTATAGGTTTAGTAATAAACAAGTTATTTTCTTTAAAAATAAACAATTTAGTTACCAATTGAAAATTTGTGTCAAACATATAATTCAAGTGTAATTGTATGTAATTACACAATAATAATTAGATGGTATCTTTTGAATTAGATTTAATTGGATCACTCAATTATACTCTTTAATTCGCATAAAGAATTGAGAATTTAGGGAGTTACCCACATAATTAACCATAACAACTTTACACACTTCTTATTATTTTTAATCAATACGACCCATGTGTAAAAGAATCAACGATGAGATTTAAGTGATATCGTAAGAGTTTTTCGTACCTTACTATTGATTGGAGGTTTGATTCTCATCCTATGTATAGAGTATCATGTGACCAATATTTACTTTATATATGAGCCAATAAAATACAAATGATAAATCACTAAACTCGCTCTAGTTAGAGGTGGTAAATGGGTCGTTCGGTTTTGGTTCAGTTCGGGTTGACTTACGGTTGGGGTTGCTTTCGGTTTAGGTTTGGTTCGGGTCGGATCGAGTCTAAATCAGATTTAGCTCGGGTATATGGTATTTCAGGTCGGGTCAATATCGGATCAGTTGATTTTCGGTTTGGGTCAATATTGGATTGGTTGACTTTTCGATTCGGGTCAAAATTGGGTTGGTTGACTTTTCAATTTGGGTCAATATTCGGATTGATCGAGTTTGGGGTTGGGTTAACCTTTGATAACAACTCATAGTTGGTTGTTTGGTTATGAATGTAAGTTATTTTATTACCTCTTAAATTTGTTTTTTATTTCATATAGGAAATCTTTTTGCACTATTAGTCTATTGCATTTTCTTACTTTAACTTTAAAAAATACATTTGCTTAGTTTTTGATAATACATTTGCTTAATTTCTTATTTCACTAGCAAACAAAATAATAGTTTCTTGTTATTGTTTACGTAGTTACGGAAGATGACGAGTTTCTTGGCTCTAATGTGGATTGGATTGCAACAAAATCCAACAATTGATGCATACATTATTTATGCTTATTTTGAGATTACTTTATTGATTTTTTAATTTTTATTTAAAAAACTTAATATAATTGAGTTTGATATGTAAGGGTAGTTTATTGATTTTTTAACTTGGTTTGTAGCAAATATTACTATTATTTAGTTTGTTTAATCATCACGCTTACTACCTTATGGAGTACAAGTTTTTGGCCAATGAAAAAAAAAACACATTATATTCACGAGATTGTTGTCTGGTTATGTTTGGATTCCATTACAGTTTAAGGTGGTTTTTTCGATATATGTCCACACAAGTGATTTTAATCTTATTTGGATTATTTACCTTAGTTTCTGATTAGTTTGTATTACCTTACATATTTTAAGTTGCGATCATGGTTAGATTTTGGATGAGCAATTTGTATAAAAGAGAGTTTAGTTTTTTTTTGTATACCTAACATCCATTTTATGGTCTATGTTTGAGATTCATGATTTTCTTTATCAATAATGTCGTCTCTAAGATTCGAATTTAGATTCTCTCTTTGAAAGTACAATGTACCTTGCCAATACACTCAGTCCTTGTTGATGAGATAAAAATAATATTTTCTAATTTATTTTTTTGAAACATTTCTAATTTATTTTTAATAATAATTTTTAACGTTATTTTTGTTAAAAATAGACATAATAGTGTAATATCACTTTTGAAAGATAAATCTTTATTTGAGACTTGTGTTTCATGTTAATCTGTGTTCGTAAAAATTAAAATTTCTTTTCTTTTAAAGTAAACTATAATCTACCGTCTAAGAGATATAAATTAAAGTTAACCACATTAATACACTTTTTGGGTAGTAACTAGTAACTTTATTTTATAATCCTTAATATCAAATACTATCTAATCCGATATGAAGATGGCATTTTAAAGGAGAAAAGATAGAAATAATAATAAAACATACATATTTACTATTTATCATATTACTAAAATTATCCGTTAACTTCTACTCAATTATCGGGTCAAAATTGAGTTGATACTTTGTTCAGATCAGATTTCAAAAAATTAAATTTGAGTTTTTTTTTGTTCGGGTTGATTTTCAGTTTGGGTTACTTTCAGTTCGAGTTGGCTTTCGGTTCGGATTGTATTTGGTTCAGATTGCTTTCGGTTCCGGTTCCGGTTCCTTTCTGTTCAGGTTGATTTTCGGTTCAACTAAAAGTTAGGTCGAGTTTGGATCGGTTCTATTTGGTTCGGATCAAATTTAAACTATTATATTCGAGTCTAAATCGAGTCTCAGATCAGATAAATTAATTAAGATATCTGGTTTCGAGTCATGTTTACCAAGTCTAGTAAATACTTAAAAAAAACAAAACATAATTTGTAAGTATAACATTGTGTTATTCCTCTGCGATTTATATGTGACGGCCAAATAGACACTCATTTATAAAAATTATATTTTCTATTATTTTATAAATAATAATAATAATATAGAATTTTAGATTCAGTTTTAATCGGAGTTGAACAAAAAATATAAAAATCTCTTTAGTCGGAGCCATTCGAATCAAGACCTAAAAAGGGCCCATTTGTAATGGAAAATATTCAAATAAAACGCCCACCGTGGGGCTCGAACCCACGACCACAAGGTTAAGAGCCTTGCGCTCTACCGACTGAGCTAGACGGGCTTGGTTGACTGCAAATTTGATAAAACCTTTATAATACTTAAAATAATTTTGTTTTACAATGGATTACGGTTTTGTTTTCGATTTCTCTTTTTGGTTTATTTACCATAATCACTTTTAAAGCACAGAATGTGGTATATAACAGGTAAATGTTTCTAATTTATTTAAAATTTTCGGTGCATAATTTATATGAATAGAATGTAATATAATTATCTGATTAAATAAATATAAGTCAATATTATATGCATAAAATATAGATACATGCGAATCTAGGCTAATTAAGTTTACATCAGTGTAACATAATCAATTTTCATATATATATATATATATTTATATATATATATAAGACAAGATAGTTAAATAGTATCTAAAATAATTAGGTACTTATGCCAAATTAAGTATTTTTAAAAGAGCTTTTGTTGTGAATAAAGCACTTCTTCTTTTGAACCTTGGCTGCAGTCTCCTAGTTTAGCTAATTTAAGAAGTTGAAATATATATATATATATATATATTGTGCAATGGAGTTAAATTTTAATTTCAAATGCCAATGTGAAGATTCAAACTTACATAATGTGGAAGCGAATGAGTATATTTGAGCATACAATGTAAAATATATTGAAACTTGTTAGTCCAACTCTTAAACAAGTTAATTTCATTTAAAAGCATATGAAATTTTAATTCGACTTGAAGCTTGAATATAGTTATATTGACCCTCACTGTTTATGAAGTTGAGTTAACCTAAATCCCTATACGTGAACAAAATTCTTTTAGAATTATTTTTTATTTATAAATTAAATAATATTTTATTTAAGAGACATTAAACTCTTTACCAAGAGAAAAATTAGAGTCAAAATTACAAGATGACTTGATTCCATGGAAGCTTCAACCACTTAAACAAATAATTTTTCAAAGAAGAAAGATCAAGAAAAAAAAAACTACCGCATATAAATACGGGTCGGGTTTGGATCGAATCCCGGTAAAGTCCATACCCAACAAAAGCGCGTGGCCGACCTCGACAAAGAAAAATCAAAAAATTATCACCCGCCTGAAACACGCAACTGAAAACACGTAGTGGACCCCAATAACCTTTTTCAAACCTAAAAAACACATCTCGACCGTCCACTCTTTCAAATCCAATGGTTCAAAATCCCCAATTTTCCCTCCGAACATTCTAGAACCCTAATCACCAAAATTTAAAACATATAAAATCACCACCCCTTAGAACTAAACCACACAGTTCAAATCAAAAGAACAAAAAAATTCCATTCTCTGTGTTCTCCCGATTTTTCCTTTGATTTTTGTTTAAATTCTTAAGCGATGGCCGGAAAAGGAGAAGGACCGGCGATCGGAATAGATCTAGGCACCACTTACTCCTGCGTCGGAGTATGGCAACATGACCGAGTCGAAATCATCGCCAACGACCAAGGCAACCGTACGACGCCCTCGTACGTTGCCTTTACCGATTCCGAGCGTTTAATAGGCGACGCTGCTAAAAATCAAGTCGCCATGAATCCTATCAACACCGTTTTCGGTAAATCCCTATTTTCCCTCTTAAAATTTTAAAAAGTCGTGCTTTAGATTTAGATCTAAGACTTTGCATGCATTTAAAAAAATTACTTATACTAATGGAGTATTTTTATACGCGATTTATGACGTCATTATTCGATTAGTGAGAAATTAGAAGAATTGACTGTACTGTTTAATTTTGTTGACTGAAAATTAATTCCATTTTTGGATATTATTAACACTGTCTTCGGTAAATCTGTATATTGAATGAAATTTGTATTTTAGATTTAGATTTCAAACTCTATATGCTTTTAGAAATTGTTTCTAACAAATAAATTTATTAATTTTCGCTTTTATGTTATTTATGACGTCATTATATTTATTTGATTAGGATAATTTACGAGAGTTGACTTTGTATAATTTTATAGACTGAATTTCTGTAATTATTAAAAAAAAAACAGATGCTAAGCGATTAATTGGCAGAAGATTTAGCGATTCATCGGTTCAAAGCGATATGAAGCTTTGGCCTTTTAAGGTCATCGCCGGTCCTGGTGATAAGCCCATGATCGTTGTTACTTACAAGGGCGAGGAGAAGCAATTTGCTGCCGAGGAAATCTCGTCAATGGTGTTGATCAAGATGCGTGAAATTGCCGAGGCTTACCTCGGATCCACAATCAAGAATGCGGTTGTTACTGTGCCGGCTTACTTTAATGATTCCCAAAGGCAAGCTACCAAGGATGCCGGAGTCATTGCTGGACTTAATGTCATGCGAATCATCAATGAGCCGACAGCGGCCGCCATTGCTTATGGTCTTGATAAGAAAGCCTCCAGTGTTGGTGAAAAGAATGTGTTGATTTTTGATTTGGGTGGTGGTACTTTTGATGTTTCCTTGCTTACTATTGAAGAGGGTATCTTTGAAGTTAAGGCCACTGCCGGTGATACGCATTTGGGTGGAGAGGATTTCGATAATCGGATGGTTAACCATTTTGTTCAAGAATTTAAGAGGAAGAATAAGAAGGATATCAGTGGGAACCCTAGAGCATTGAGGAGGTTGAGGACTGCTTGTGAGAGAGCAAAGAGGACCCTTTCGTCGACCGCCCAAACTACCATTGAGATCGATTCGTTGTATGAGGGTATTGATTTTTACACCACTATCACTCGTGCAAGGTTCGAAGAGCTCAACATGGATCTTTTCAGGAAGTGTATGGAGCCTGTCGAGAAGTGTTTGAGAGATGCTAAGATGGATAAGAGCAGTGTCCATGATGCTGTCCTTGTTGGTGGTTCAACTAGGATTCCGAAGGTGCAGCAGCTGTTGCAAGATTTTTTCAACGGGAAAGAGCTCTGCAAGAGCATTAATCCCGATGAGGCCGTTGCTTATGGTGCAGCAGTTCAGGCTGCCATCTTGAGTGGTGAAGGGAATGAGAAGGTTCAGGATCTATTGCTTTTGGATGTCACTCCTTTGTCCCTTGGACTTGAAACAGCCGGTGGTGTTATGACTGTTTTGATTCCGAGAAACACTACTATTCCGACCAAGAAGGAGCAGGTCTTTTCGACTTACTCGGATAACCAACCCGGTGTCTTGATTCAGGTTTTCGAGGGTGAGAGAGCTAGAACAAGGGATAACAACCTGTTGGGCAAATTTGAGCTCTCTGGTATTCCTCCTGCACCCAGGGGTGTTCCCCAAATCACAGTTTGCTTCGACATTGATGCCAACGGTATCTTGAATGTCTCTGCCGAGGACAAGACTACTGGCCAGAAGAACAAGATTACAATCACGAACGACAAAGGTCGTTTGTCAAAGGAAGAAATTGAGAAGATGGTTCAAGAGGCCGAGAAGTACAAGTCCGAGGACGAGGAGCACAAGAAGAAGGTTGAAGCCAAGAATGCATTGGAGAACTACTCCTACAACATGAGAAACACCATTAAGGATGAGAAGATCGGTTCCAAACTCGACCCGGATGACAAGAAGAAGATCGAGGATGCCATCGATGGAGCCATACAATGGTTGGATGCCAACCAGCTAGCCGAAGCGGACGAGTTCGAGGATAAGATGAAGGAGCTTGAGGGCATCTGCAATCCTATCATCGCCAAGATGTACCAAGGTGCAGGGGCCGACATGGGTGGTGGCATGGATGATGATGCCCCTCCTGCCGGCGGAAGTGGTGCTGGTCCTAAGATCGAAGAAGTCGATTAAACCAAATATTAAGCTAGTCTTGCCTGATGTTTTAGCAGTTTCTGCCAGTGCTATTTATTTTATGTTTTCTGCAAGTTATGTTTTAAGGAAGCCCTGTTTTTGAAAACTTCGGTTGTATTTTGGGACTTTATTACCCATTTTACTTGATGAATATTTTACTTCTCGAGTGTTTTAGACTATTATCTATTTAATTGCAGTTTAGCACCTTCGAAAATTTCGATTTATCAGTTTAGTACTCTAAATTCCATTCGATGTGGCCAATAACACACAAGAGTATACAATGAATCTCTTGAACAAAATGCAAATTATATAGGAAAATTAAGCAATTAAAGTTGAGAAACAAACGTTGCAAGAATTTGAATCCTCGGCTTGGATGGCGGATGTCTGCCCCCAATGGGGGTTGGAAATATATGGTTGTGTATCACACTGACATTAAAACAAGGCTTAACTAAAAAACGTCCTTAAATTATGTTTTTTTTTTTTGCAATAAATGTTTAAATTATGTTTTAAACTAAAATAAGTGCATAAAGTTTTATTTTTAACTTGTTTGAGGCACTTACTCTGACATTTATTTTAACTGAAAATAAAATTTTAGACACCTATTTTGTAATTAAGTCTTAAAACAAATAGGCTTTGAAGGTTGAAAAAGTCTTTGAATTTTGAAAAAAAATAATTAAGCTCATGAAATTTTTTCATACTCTATTAAATTTGAAATCGAATCAATTAAGCTCTTATACCAATAAATTAAATTAATTAAGTTCCTTGATTATTTTAATTATTAAAATCTTGAAAGTTTGTTTATTTGTCGGTACAATGTTTAATTGATCAAATGATTTAATTAATTCAATTTTTTGATTCAAATATTTAATTGATTTAATTTCTTAATTTTTTTTAAAAATTTAAGAGCTATGCTTAAGCCGAATAAATATGTCAATTTTCTTCATCTCTTTCATTTTGCAACCCGACACTTTTTTTTTCGAGTGATCTCGACTCCGCCGAAATCTATTCGGCCTCTATTGGCCCTCTCCCTCCCTCTTGTCGACCACTTGCCTGTTTTTCTCGATGTTTATGCTTCATATATTCTGATAGAAAATTGTCCAAGACAATAGCTTAGTAATAATCTCTTCATGTGTATTTGGACTAGACTAGTGTTAAATTTGTCTATTTTTTTAATTATTAATAAAATTAACATCACTTTAAAAGAATATTGACACTATAATCCAAATTGTTTAAATCTATTAGTATTGACGTCTTCAAGATTTAAACCATAAACGTTCTTGAATGGTTTAATATGTCATTTGAGATTATTAAGATTTTGTTTTGTATTGTTTTTTAAACTAATTTTTAGGGTCAAAAACTGGTTTGAGACCAAAAGTAATGAAAAACAGATAGATTTTTAGGCTAAAAGTGCTTTTTAGTTTTGTTTGAAAAGTATTTTTTAAAAGTTAATTTTTTTAGCTTTTAACTTTTTCAAAAGCACTTTTAAGTAAATGTATTTATATATCATCGTTTATATTACCGATCTTTTTATATTTATAAAAAAATGTCTAAAATAAACAATTTATTTATTTAAAAGTACTTTTAACTACAATACTAAGCACTCTTTAAACCAAATAATCTAAAAGTATTTTTTAAAATCACTTTATTACTGTATTTTTAAAGGCAATACCAAAAGTTTTTTATAATAATGAACGTTTGGTTTAAAAACTGGCTACGAAGCCTAGCCCAAACGTGTCTTATTTATCCATCGCAATTTGAAAACTACATGCAAATTCGAGTTGACTCACGACCACGGCTCATGGTGTTGTTTTGTAATTTGTTCCGGGAAGTAGATGTCATTCGTCGTCATCCCTCCATCAACACAAATAACCTGCCCTGTTACATATGAAGCCGCCGGCAGGCAGAGGAACGCCACCATGGCCGACACTTCCTTCGGCTCTCCGACCCGTCCAATTGGTGTTCGGCCTATGGCTCTCTCTAATACATCTTCATGACCTTCAAAGAACTGCCAAAAGAAAATATAAAAAACAAGTGAACTTACGATCATGCTATATGCTGCGTCCAACGTTACTCGGGTCCGACTCAAAAAAAAAAAACTAGATCTCGAACATAAATTGTCCGAGTTTAAATTCGAACGAACATAAGAATTGAACTTGATTTAGGGAAAAGTTTTACCCGTTGAGCAAGGGGAGTTTTGATCACTCCAGGTGCAACAGTATTGGCCCTACTGTTATCTCCTGCCCAATCATATGCCAAGAATTTTGCAAGGTGGTTCATGGCCGCTGCATATATACGGATATACAAAATTTAATCATAAAAATAAAACATCTTAAACACGATTATAACGCGATTAAATATTCGAATAACCAAGTTTAGAAAGGAAACATTAGCTTTATTGGCTCCATATATAGGTGCAGAATATCCAGGCATGATGGAAATTACTGAAGAGATGAACACAATGCTTCCGGCTGCAGAAGCTTTCAAAAGAGGATGAGCTAGTAAGCTAATGTTATACGCCGATTCGAACTTGGTACTCGTCAGAAACGCAACATCTTCCGCAGTGTAAACCGACACCATTTTCCCTATATTCGTTCCCACATTGTTTACCTGCAGAAATTATCTGATCGTCACCATTCGAATCCGTCCAATTTATGATAACATTCTTGGTATCGTAACGGTTGACATACTGTTTTTGTTTAAGTATTGGTACATAGTGTTAGTCGGTATGTTTCGGTGTATTGTTTCAGGTTTGGACTCGGATTTATAGCCGGCTAGTAGTGATTTTCTTACCAGGATGTTAAGCTTCCCGCTGAACTCAGAGGAGACTGTATTCAACAGCAATTCTCGTTGAGCTCGAGTCGAGACATCACACACTGAACCTGTAACTTGGAGACCCTTTGATTTCCATTGCAGTAAGCAATTGTTGAGTTCCGTTTCGGTTCGAGAGCATGTGTGGACGCTTGCTCCGAGTCCTGCTAATTCCTCCACAATTGCATGTCTGTTCGCATTGGAATAGTTGCGTTTCACATTGACATAAAAACAAATACGTTGAAGACAATAATAGTATTTATACCCGACTATCATCAAGGGTGATTATGAACATGTATAGAAAGCACGTGGAGAAAGCAAAACGATGTACTTTATGAATTTTGAATTATAATATTTATTTTTTAAGTTTAATTATAAAATAAGTGTTCAAATTATGTCTTTTTTGTAATAGGTGCTTAAAGTATTTTTTGGTTGAAACATGTCCATAAAGTTTCATTTTTTTGCTGAAATCGGTGCGTAAAATATTTTTTGACTGAAATCGGTGCCTAAAGTTTCATTTTTGGTCGAAATAAGTGTCAAAGTAGTGCCTCAGTTGACTTTAAAATAAGCTAAAAATGAAACTTTAAGCACCTATTTCAGCAAAAAAATGAAACTTTAGTGGCAAAAAATACTTATCGTAAAAAAAGACATAGTTTGGACAACTATTTTGTAGTTAAGCCTATTTTTTTATTCAAAAATGGGTCTAATACGTACACAACAAGAAACAAACATTTAAATTTTAAAGATTCGGAGTTCATTCAATAGATAACAAGACCCCTTAAATCTTTGAGCTGCTCGACTATTGTATCAAATGCATGTCTAACCACAAAATTAATATCATTGTTTTGTTCATGTTGTGCCTTAATTAATTTTCTCATACTATATATATATATATATTATTGTTTTATACCCCAGCGGTGGAAATAAAAAGTTTATACAAAATTAAAGTTTGATCCCCCAGATACACCGACTCCGATTCATGTTTTCCGGGATGCTAATCGGTCTGCCGATGTATCCCACTGTTTTATAATTTGCTATGACATTGCTCTCTTATTGACCCAATAGTAATAACAGACAAAGCATCACTAAATGCAATTGGAGAACAATGGTAATACGCTAAAATCCTTAAGAAATTTGATTAAATGCCAATGTTTAGTAACATAGTAGAAGTAAAATCTACAAGTTCTTATCTAAGAGTAGCATGACTGCATACCCTTTTTTCAGTTTCCTTCATACTTTGGGTCAGCCATCACATAATGGTAAGCAATTACCAGCGCGAATATAAAAATGCCCAGAAAATTTGCAAGAAATCCCAGCTGCTCATCATCAATCATCTGCATCACCACATACAAATCACCTCAAATGAGTAGCCAAAATTGGCAATGAATCCTCTAATCTCAAAGAAAGCTTCAAAGTTAAATCTCCGATATCGAGTATTGGATAGAAGTATATTGTCACGTCTGCGAAGAGGCGGAGACATTAATCCCACATCAGAAAAGAAAAGGAAAGTCTTGGGATATATAAGCGGTGGCGCTGTACACATGCCTTTTGGGAAGAGGGTAATAGTCCCGTTACAAGTGGTATCGGAGCGACCCTTTTATTGTCCGATTTCACGCCAGGCAAGTGACTGTGACAATGGCCCATCACGAGTGTGGTTGACTCGTGACGAGAGCCTCACGAGGTTAAGTGGATATATTAATAGTGACACTACACATCCTATTAGACATGTCTTTTGTGATTAAGATAATAGCCCGTGACAATATGCTCTAAATATCTACATTACTCGTTATACATATAGGTTACAAGAATATGTCCAATAGTATATTCAATACTATTTTTTTTTACAACATTTTCATGTATCTAGAAGATCATATCCCATCACAGCAAATAGGGAAAAACTGTAATCAATAGCAAAATCACAAATATTTCCAATGAATCCGTTTCGAAGTTCCGAATGTGCACATTATTCGATGCGAGTGTCGGATATAAGAATATAATCAAAATATCTATGTGCGAGTATCAAGTCTTATAGAACATTTTCATGTATTTAGAATATCATATCCTATAACCTTGTCCGATTTATGGCACTTCAAGGAGAAGAAAAATTCTAAGCAACATAGCAGAAATCTGTAAAGCAACGTTTGGCTAGAATTTGAAATACTGGATTCCATTTATGATATGAATTGTGAAAACGAAATACGATTAAAAGAATAAAAAACAAAAAAAGTTTTCCTAAATTTACGAATACTTGGATAAACATCCAACAAACGATGAATTTGAAGAAAAAAAGTGTTCAAACTCCAGATCCAGAGTCAATGCGATCACTTATTACTAGAAATCGTTTAGTTTTCAGCTTAAATAACCAAAATCGCTATAAAGATTGATTCAAGCTCTGGAAACTGGAATATTGGAACGGATGAAGCAAAATAACACGAAAAACAAAGAAATGACGTACCTTCACGAATCTAGGCAAAGGCAAAAAGAGCTCAAGGCAACGATCAGAGTGAGTAAAACCAGAAACAGAGAGTGAAAGAGCCCTATTATTGACTTCGAAGACTTTGAATTGTACACTCATGAAGCAAAAACGACAGCGTTTTACTCGACCAAAAAGTGGGAAAAATTTCTAACAGATGTGGCTGCTGGGATTCGAGCCCAGGTCTCCACGGCCACAACGTGGAATTCTTACCACTAAACTACAGCCACAAGTTGGTTGTAACCTGTGGTCTAATAAATTTTGACATATTTAATTTCATTTTAGATGGGAAGGTCTACTATACATAAATAGAAAAACGACAAGTTTCTAAACTTATCCAAACAACCTAAAAGTATAACATTTTATGTGTGAATTTTAAACAAGTTTCAAAATTTGTCGAAAAATACCAAATTAAAATGTTATAAAAAAGTATAACATTTTAGGTTGCTTGGACAAGTTTCGAAAATTGTCGTTTTTAGCCTTAAATTAGATTGTTGTACTATAGACTCACCCATTTTTAATATTTAAAAAATCGAGTAAACTATAGAGGTCACTTTTTTTCATTTTTCAAATAAATTTTGAGATATAAGATAAGGCTTATCAACTAGATTAACTCAATTTTTTTACTTGATTCGATCAAATATTTATCTCTAAGCAAGACAACATAGTTATCCATTAAGAATTGTACTCGTAATATCGTATCAGTTATTTAATTGGTACAATTAGAGACCCTTATTTTTTGATTAAATATAGAGGTTTTATATTCCCATACCTAGATTTGAACTCATACAAGATGATACAATATGAACATTCTTAGTTATTAGACCGATTAGTGAATCTCTAGAAATCATTATTTATGGATAAGCTACCATACATCAAAGGTATTTTACTTTTCTAGAGTTTGAGTTTATATAAGTTTTGAGGATTATAGAGGGATGCATGATTTTGTGTTATAGATGATTTTGTTTGGTTGAGTGAAAAAATGGAAGGAAGGAAGGGAGAAGAGAAAAATAAAAGGAAAATGAATTTTTGATATGTTTGGTAGAAGAAAAAAGTGAGAGAAAATAAAATTAGAGGATGACTATTTTCTATGTTCATGTGTAAAAGCAAATCATCCCAAAATTAAAATGAAAAGAGGAGAAAATGTGGAAGATATGTGAGTTAATTCAAAATATAATTTTTTTTCAAAATTTAAAACAATGAATAAAAATAAATACAATTTTCTTTCAATTTTTAATTATTCTTATCAAGCACACCAATGAAAGAACAAATTAAGGTCTGTTTGGTTTCAGAGAATAGAGATTGTTTTTATTTTTCAAGAAAATGAAAAACATTGAAAAAATATGTTTGATTGTAAAATTAGAAAATAAAAAAAATGAGTTAAAATTTGAAAACATAAAAAATATTTTTACTATTTTCATTGAAAATGTTTTAAAATGTGAAAAAGATGAAAATAAGGGGTTTTAAGTTTAGTTTTATTTAACTCAGGTTTGAATCATTCTAATGTCAATTTTTTATTAATTTTAAAACTCTAGTTTATTTAATCAATTTTTTGTGTGAATAGGTATGATTGCATAAACTGAAAATCATACATGAGATGTATTATTACGTGTCTCATTAAAAACTCTTTTAATCTTAGTCGGAAGAAAAATAGTACACATAATAATACCAATTAAATAACAACGGGATAAACCCAAATCAAGAGTTACAAAGGACTAATAAGGACCCCTAAGCACTCGTAATTCAAGTTTATTTAACCAATTTATTATTATTACAATAAAATTTTTCTAATAAATATATTTTAATTTAATTATTTAACAATGACATGTTCATTTCTATTTTGGAAAATTATATACCAAAAACTTTTTAGAGTAAACTACATCAAATGCCACTAAACTGTTATTACTTACTCGAAAATGGCACTGAACTTAAAAAATGTTCGAATCTAACAATGAACTTTACTTTATGATATGTCATTTTGTTGTTAACTCTTAACAAAACGTTAACTCAAAACGACATCATTTGATGCGGCTATTTTAAAGCCTAATTTAGTCCAAAACAGCATCGTTTGTTGGAGGAAAAATAATAAAACACATGTTAGTTGGGTGGGTTTTAACCCAGGACCTTCAAATACCACGAATAAGCTTTAACCACAGAACCAACATGAAATTATAAAATATTTTACCACAAATATTATATACGTCAAACTACACTTGAGATTAATTTAAATTATTTTAAGAAATAAATAATATTAATATACACATAATATAAAATATATTATTTACATATATACCAATATATAAATAAAAATACATTACTTTTATATTTTTATATATTATTTACAATATAAATGTATTATTTTTAAAAACCCAATAATATATTTATATTATAAATAATATATAAAACCTTAAAACCTAAACTCTAAAATACAAACCTTAAACCCCAACACTAAACCTCAAACCCTAAATCTTAGTGTTTGAGGTTTGAGATTTTTTATATATTATTTTTATAAATATTTTTGGGTTTTTTCAAAATATTATATTTATATTATAAGTAATATATAAAAAATTAAAATAATATGCTTTTATTTAAATAATATAAACTCATTCATTTGGTTTCAGTCAAATTATTTTATGAAAAAATAATACTATAAGTAATATTAATATATTTACATATTTTATACTATTTATATATTAATATTATTTATACTATTATTTATTTGATAAAATAATTTGAATTAATCTCAAGTGTAGTTTGACATATATAATATTTGTGGTAAATTATTATATAATTTAATGTTAGTATAGTGGTTAAGGCTTGCCCTTTGTATTCAAGGGTCTTTTGTTCAAACCCCCTAAAATGCATGAGTTTTATTATTTTTCCTCCAACAACACGACACGGAGGCATTTTCGAGGCATATGTTGTAGTTTACCCAACTTTTTATTATTTTCATTTTTGAAAACAAATTTTCATTTCTACTAACTAAACATGTTTTTCAATTTTTGAAAAACTTAAAATAAAAATTATTTTTAAAAAATAAAAGTAGAAAATATTTTTTTAGAACTAAACAGACCCTTAAGTTTCCATCTTCCCACTTTTATACACTTTATTTTTTTATCATTCCTATTTTTTCCACCCTTCCTAACAAAGCCTTAGGAAGTTATACAAAAAATATAGGAATTTCAAAGATACGACTGCCCTTAATACTCCCTTCGATCCATCTATGTTGAAGATAAAATTTCAGAGATAATATATATATATATATATATATATATATATATTAAGTATCGAGATATTACATTATCAAGGTAAATGTCGATATTTCAATTTCTTATAAGATAAAATAACATGAACATCATTTACTATTCGACCAATTAATGGATCTCGAATATAATCCATATTGATTTAGGGAATGTAAGCATGGCTTTTTGTGCTAGTTAAGGTTCTGTCATAGCCTTATAAATGCCATTTATGTAAAACGTTGGGTCACACCATTCAAACCTGTGAACATCACTGGCAATAAATTTTTTAACGTTGAGATAGAAGAAAACTTTAATGAAATGTATAATGTGTATGAAGTTTTGATTTCTTTGTTTAACCGTATATATATGTATATATATATTATATAAACAATTCCATTTTAATCGTAATTATTTTAAAAATAAATAAATACATTTGTACTAGTCGTATAAGTTCGGTCGATATAGTGAGGCTTTTAACTAGGACTGTTTAAAACAATCTGATTTGAACAATATGATTCATTTATTTGACGATACGATTTAAAATTTTAGATATTTGATATGTTATTTATTTTTAGATAATTTAGATTGGATATTCGAGAGAAAAAACTAAATAATTAGATTAGATACAATATATTTTAAGTTTCAGATTTTCCAAAAATCTGAAAAGAAATGAAGGGCTTTTTAATATATTGGGGAAATTGTTATTTTGGTTCTTCCTTTTCTGATTGTAGTCTAATTTCGCATAATCACTTACTATTTTATTCAGTTTGATCCCGTAGCATTTTTATTTTTCCTTAGTTTTGTTATTTATATATTTATTTATTACCATGTATATTTATTATATTTTTTATTTTATTATTATAAAATAATAAATTTTATTATCTCGGTAATTAGTATACTGGTTTATTATTATAATTTTCATTATTATATAATATATTTTATTTTATTTATTATGAACATTTTTAATATTAGCTTTTTTTAATAATCTTTTTTATTAGTTTTATTATCATATATTACATGAATAAATTAGGTTAATCTTCACTAAATATTATTTTTTTACTATTACTATTATTTTATTATTAATTTAATATTATTATTTCTTTAAAAATAAATTTACTTCTAATAATTAAAACTGGATATCCAATCTAAAAAACAAGATATCTAATTTTTCGAATCATAAATAGATTGCGATTTTACCGTCCGTATCCAAAAATGAACACCACTATTTTTAACCACGTCGTGTTGGGTTTGATTCCCACATACAACGAAATTGAATGCATTTTATTTTTGATGTTGGATTAATACAATTATTTTTATATTCAATTCATAAACATAAAAGATGCCTCGTTGATAAAGGGTTTTGTGAAAATCAAATCAAATTAAATAAAAAATAATGTATATAACTACACAAAATATGTTGTGCAAACTTTAAAATTTTTTAAAATTGAACCAAATCAAAGTTCGTGTATCATATTATATATATACACTAAAATTCACATATATGTTTATATTTATCTAGGAGTATAAATGAACCGAGCTTGAACGAACAAGACCATGTTCGTGTTCGTTTGTTTATTTTTAAAGGTGTTCATGTTTGGTTGTGTTTATTTAAATTTTAATATTGTGTTCGTGTTCATTTATTTATTTTTGAAGGTGTTCGTGTTCGTTTGTTTAGAGTTCGTGAACATGTTCGTTTATTAGTTCGTGAACATGTTTGTTTACATATTAAGAAATATTAACTAAATTAATAATAAATGAATGAACAAAACAAAAAGCAACAAAATAAACCTCACATTTCAACATGAACTTATACAACATCCTTACCAACAACAAAAAGTAGTATTTAGATACATCCACATGCATTTTCATCCTATAAACAAGCTTATAAATTGTTGGAAAAAATGTGATAAATTGGTAACTTTGAGCCATATTTTAGATACAGCTTGCAATTCACGAACTATGCTCGTGATCTCTACAGCTGTGCTACTGTAGCTGATCATTCCATTGTTATATCTAGGGATATGCGTTCGATCGAGATGAGTCGAGTAAAATAATTTTGAGTTATTTGAGTTTCCATGTCCTATTTTACGACACAAATTTTATTTGAAATTTTTTCGAATCGAGTCGAGTTTTCGAGTTTCTATACAAATTTAATTGTACATATATTTTTTATATATATTTCTATATGCATATACGTAGCGGTGCACATATATATTTCTATATGCATATACTTAGGACTTGGCTATGCACATATTGATTCCAATTTTAATGGCTTTTTATATGCATATACGATATGCATATATATTTCTTTATATTTTCACATGTAATATACATAATATATCATGCAGAATTAACAGACTCGAATAGAATATGAAAACTGATTAACTAATTACTAAAAATTTTGAGTTATTCGAGTTTTCATTTCATAACTCAAACTTTATTTGAATTTTTTTCGAGTCGAGTTGAGTTTGTGAAATTACGAGTCCCAGCCTTTACTGCCAAGTCAAACCCTTGCACCCCTAAAATGTCTACATCGATCACAGTCTACAAAATTGCACCCAATCCAAGAAATAATGAGCTGTCATGAACTAACACAATTTATAAACCCAACTTAGGGGGCAACAGAATCCGCACTCAAAGTGTCAAATTCAAGAGCAGTTTCAGACAATGGCATAGAGCGAACAAGTTTTGGGGCATGCACCCAGACGAAAGCTAATTCAAAGAAAGGTGATCGAACCCGAGACGAGGTTGGGGCACTGACAAAAGACCAAGATCCTGACAGGACCAGTGAGGAGTCAGGGGCATCCCATTGAGGGCCAGAAAAATCATATCACATTCATGCATTTAATTGCATTCATCTTGGATTAAACCATTTTTGCATACGTCATACATTTAGACTAAGTGCATACACCAAAATCATCATGCATTTAGGATAAAGACATGCATTTAGGCATAAAATTAGATGCATTCATGCAATTTTGCTTATAAACAGATTCCCGAAAGAGACTGAACATCCTCAACGTGGGGGCAATCATGACGACCAACCTTATTCATGGAAGAGGTCAAACAAAAGATGCTGAAATATCTAAATAAAAGGTATCGGTGACAAGTTTTTGAACAGTTACTAATAAATGTTTTTTCTCCTTTGTAGGATTTGATTCCTCCGACGATGGCGTGACGGACGCTGACAATTTCCCGACTATTACTCCTGCCAACAGATAACTTATTCCAGATCTTACCCTCTACCGATAAAGAAGCAGAGCAAATTTTTCAGACATTCTCTCGCTGCCAATAGCACAACAATCCCACATCTTGCAAATCATGCCTCTGCCAGTGGTGGTACGCCAACTTAATGTAGATCTTGCCTCTGTCGGTGGTGTTGCAGATCAGATTTTCCATTCGGTCCTACCTCTCCGTCGGTGGTGTAGTGGGTCCCACATTTTGCTGATCTAGTCTCTCTGTCAGTGGTGTAGCATATCAAATCCTCTCCAGGTCTTGCCTCTTCGGCGGTGTTGTAGCTAGACCAAACTTTTCCTTGGAATCTGTTTTTAGTTACAAGAAAAAGATCAAAAAATCAAGAAATAAAAGAAATAAAAAAATCAAAAAAATCAAATCAAAATGAGCTTTCAATCCTTCGATCCTGTCTATTCGTCAAAGTTGTAGCTTGATCGAAAAAAGGAGAAGAAAACCATATGATCCTGCCTCTTCGTCGGAGTCGTAGCTGGATCAAATCTTCAGACCTTGCCTCTTCGTCGGTGTTGTAGCTTGGTCAAATCTAATTTTTTGGTTCTGCCTCTTCATCAGTGTTATAGCTGAACCAAATGTGCCAAATTTCGATCCTGCCTCTTCGTCGGTGTTATAGCTGGATCAAATCTTCAAACTTTGCCTCTTCGTCGGTGTAGTAGCTTGGTCAAATCTAACTTTCGGTTCTGCCTCTTCGTCGGTGTTGTAGCTGAACCTAATTTACTAATTGTCGGTCTTGCCTCTTCATCGATGTTGTAGCTAGACCAAATTCACTAACTCTTGATCCTGGCTCTTCGTCGATGTCGTAGCTGGATCAACATTACTAACTTTAGACCATGTCTCTTCGTCGGTGTTGTAGCTTTGTCAAAATTTACCAACTTTCAAGCTTTATTAATGTATAGCTAAAAAAAGAAAAGAAATAAAAAGAAGAAAAAAAAGAAAAAAAAGAAGAAAAAATGAAAAAAGAAGAAAAAGAGAGCAAAATGAAAAAAGTAGAAAAGAAAAAGCAAAAAGAAAAGGAAAACAAAGAAGAAGAAAAAAAGAAAAAGAGAAAATGAAGAAGTTGCCAGTTTTCTAGTCTTGTCTCTTCGTCAGAGTTGTAGCTGGATCAGACATCAGAACTTTCATCCACCGGTCTTACCACCTCGTCAGTGTTGCAGCTGGATCGAATTTTGTAGACCATGCCTCTTCGTCGGTGTTACAGCTGGGTCGAACTCTCTTTAGGTATTATTATCAATAATGTAGCAAGTTGGACTCATTTTGCTTCCCCAATAGACAACCGCCTATTTTGAAGATTTTGCTTCCCAAAAGTGACAAGGTAGATCAACCAAGACAAGAAAGAAGACCTGCATAAAAGAGAATAAGATCTATAGAAGAAACAAGACATGCGTCAAGAAGGGAGAAGCTTAGCCGGACCAGACAAAACGGATCATTTCTAGTCTTTGCTCTATTGTTGTTATACAACAATGAGCAAAGATGGGCAACTGTAATAACCCGTTTTATCTGGTAACCCAAACTCGTTTTACAACCTAGACCCAAGTTACAACCAATAACCCAATACCCATATCCTTGACAAAACTCGACCCAAATCAAAACCCTAATAACAAACACTTAAAAACCCTAGCCGCCGCCGTCGCGCCGCTCACCTTCCGGCCACCATCTTCGGTAACCACCAAACCCCAAATTTGAATCCCAAAACCTTAAAAATATATAATAATCCAACAAACCCTAAATCTTAACCCTCTGTCAACTAATCTAACCGCCCATACCTTTCACCATACCCTAAAAATCCGGTCTTGCATCATCATCCAGATCTGTATATTAAAAAAAGAGGGGTGGTTATTGTTAGATGGGTTATAAAACCAAAACAAATGTAAAGAGAGTATATGGGACTAAACTGAATACATGGCTCATGAGGAGCTTAGGACTAGTAGCATAATTTCACCATATTCTTCAATGAACATGTTCACGAATGTTAAACGAACATGTTGGCGAACATATAAACGAACTTGATCGTGAACATATAAACGAACTAATTCGTGAACACCTTCATTTGTACCTAACCAGGGGTCGGATATTAGATTCTTGTTTTGGGCAAGAAGTGACTTTAAAACTTGTGGCCAACATCTACCATCTATATGAGCTAACATAATGTTGAGGGTTGATTATCGGACTCGATTCAATGAATACTTTTGAGTAAAAAATATTTTTTTAAAAAATTACATTTGATAACTCGTGAAATATTTTTAAATAATGTCATGAAATAATTATCCATTATATTATACAAAGTTTAATAATTTTGTATGTACCATATTTATATAAATTTTATATAGCTTAATATTTTAATTATTTTTTAATAAAAGCATCGGAAATTGTTAGACGTAATAAAGACATGAAAATTTCAATTTCGATGGAGAAGGTATTTGGACAGAATTCTAGATCAGCAGCCAATGGGAAATGGACACGTCATGAGGACACAATCCTAAATGATAGGAAATCTGAAAATCATAGTAGTTACGTATCGTAGTCGTTTGCGCCTCTAGCCTCTACCGCGTAAATTAATTCGGATTATTCATTTTCAATAATTAATATGAAATTATTTGGATTATTCAAATCAGTTTTTAACAAATTTATTTTATAATTCAGATTAATTTGATCCTGTTTAAATTACAATTTAATTGTAAAATTTTATTCAAATTTAATTACCAAATATATAAATGTGAAAATAAAGCATGTTTTAAATATATAATGAATAATGATTCGGGCTATAAAACCAAAAAAACTTAATATTAATATAAAACAGTTAATAAAACATGTTTTAAATATATATAAATATTAATATAAAGATATTTTATTATTTTATTATTATTTGAACAATTAACCATGTTGGTAAGCTAGATCTAGTTTGGGCCTTGGCTTCAATAATGTTCGTAACATTTTATTGCCACCTACATTTATATATTCTGAAATCATCCCTTTGTTTTTTTTTTTATCAAAATATGACAAACAGAGGGAATAAAGCTACCAAATAAAAGCAACATAAAATAAATTTTACTCTAAGATGTTGGAATTATTTAAGGGGCCATGCTTTGGTTCTTTGCATGAAAGTTGATTGAGAGAAGACAATTGGAAGCAATATGTTTTGGTGCTTAAAAAAACAAGCCGACCTTTCAATTGTTGTTGACTTGTTTCATCAACTAAATTGAAAGTTTTTCTTCAAGCCCACATCACAGCATGGGCAGTCTTTGTATGCTTATGAAAACCACAAAAAGAATCACACACAATATGTGTGTTTGATCGAACATGTTAATTGGAAAGACATTGGTGACAACAACATTGCTGTCCTTTGATGCTTTTGGTTGGTGGTGGGGAAGGGGATGAGTTGTGAGATGAGGGTTTAGTCGCGTCGAGAATTAGAGATTTGAATTACGATTACGGACGTATATGTTTCTGTTGTACTTCTTCTAACAGACTTGCTAACAGCTTATTTACAACTGATTTCAAGACTGCTAACAGTTTGTTATAGTGAATTCTATGATCAATTGTATATGGTTAAAAAAATGAAAACTTGTTGTACCTTGTTGAGGACTCTTGTCCTAAAAAGTCACGCTCCAACCAATTATTATTTCGAGTTAGTTGAGTCGACGAGTTTTATTTTATAACTCAAATTTTATTTGAATTTTATTCCATGTCAAGTCGAGTTTAAGATGTTACTAATTGGTTCAAATTTAAATGGCTTCCTATAACCATATACAGTATACATATATATTTCTGTATATTTTTTCATATGTGATACACATATACCAGTCGAATTTTGATTTTTTTTTAGTCAAGTCGAATTTTACTCATCTCGATCTAGGAGGAGATGACCAAACAAATATCCTCCCACCAAACTCTACATCCCCTCTTCCCTCCACCCTATACCTTGGCCACCGACTTTCCGCCCTATCCTATGGCTGTGAAAAATAAATTCAACGATGGTGAAATTTATTTTACGGTGGCTAGCTAATTAGATCCGTGATCGAAACCGTATCTTTTTAGGACTGTTGAAGTGTTCCAACTGGGGCTGTGTTGGAGGATTTGTCATGTTTGGAGCAATTCAAGAGACCCCACTCATCACGTGGTGTGGGATTACTCTAATGCCAAAATCCTACAAAAACAAGAGCAATGCTCGTTTACAAATCTCCCCTAATCCCTTCACAACCAATTATCATCCATCTCCCACGTGGGATCCCGGGCCCCACTTCCTGTCGAAAATTTTTCCCTATATCTTTATATTCTTCCCCCTCCCCCACACTCATTGCATCACCAATCATGGGGGATTCTTCAACATCATACATACACATGGTGACTGCCCTTTCCCTCTTATGATCAATATTTCATATGCCATTAGCTGTATGTATGTATGTATGTATGTATGTATGCATGTATGAATGTATGTGATGTTTTGTTGCTGTTGTTGTTGTTGAACAGGTGCAGCATCTGATAGAAAAGTGTTTGATCTTCAACATGACGAAAGAAGAGTGCATGGAAGCACTGTCAAAGCATGCTAACATCAAACCTGTCATCACTTCCACCGGTAATAACTGTTTGCTGCTCGTTTCGTTTCGTTACTTATATATTTGCATGCAGTCATGGAATTCGGAACAAACCCTACTAATCGAGTTTTGGGTTTTGATTGTTTTTCATGATTTTCTTAGATAAGATTCTGTTGAAGACATGGTTTTAATCCATCTAGAACTGATGAACTTTAAAGGTTTCGTTTTCTTTTACCGGTATCGTAACCTATCAATCCGAAAACTCCGACAGAAAAAATTGTAGATATTGAGATTCGAATCTAAGCACACTATATGTCATCTCTTTAATAGTGACTATATAAACTAACCGTAATGAAATTTGGGTTTTGTTTTACCTTCCACAGTTGCTATGATAACCTCAAACAATGTTTGATCAACTCAACCCGAAGATATGCGTGAGAATTGATATTCGAATTCAGACATACTAAATGTCATCTCTTTAAAAGTAATCTTATAAACCAATCAGATTAAATTCTAGATTTTGTTTTACCATGATCAAGATTCAGGAATGAATCATGTCGAGAATTTCGAAATTCTATAAGAATTTCGAAATTTTATATCTTCAATCATCGAATATTTGTTGGTTCATTTTTGTACCTATTTCCCCCTTGATTTTTTGCTTTATATGATCATATTAAAGCACTGTACTTTTTAACTACATTTGAACAGTTTGGAATGAGCTTGAAAAGGAAAACAAGGAATTCTTTGAAGCCTATGCACAATCTCAAGGCAAACAAGACCGCATGTCCGAGGAAGAGACAAGTCAAATGATCCAAAAGATGATCTCGGATTCCTCTAATAAAGACCCCGACAAATAATATCGGTCCGCTCCGGGGTTTGAATAACGGTCAACATTTCTCGATTCCAACCCCCTTTATTGTTGATACTCAATGAAATCAACCGCGATGAATCTTATTATACTTGATTAAACCAAAAACACATCTACTTCGACCGTAATTTAAATCCCGTTAAAAAAAACAGAATCAAAACCGTTGTCTATTTAGTCTTTTTAGTCCAACTTTGGAGATACAGTGGTCTATCACACATATTGCATACTACGGAAGATCACGGAGTATTTTATTTTGTTCAAGTCGGTCCCCTCTATTCCGAATAAAATCTAAGCTACCCTAATTTGAATAACCAATAATTGTATGCCACGTCGGATCCATCGCAACAAAACTCCCAGGGAAAATACGAAAAAAAGGATATTCCTGTAAATTCAGTTCAATCGTCGTCGAGGTTACTCGTCATTGTATCATATTTTTATATATGTAAGTGAAGTTGGATGGTTGTATCTATGTTTTTGTTGTATGTAAATTGAAGGGGATAGTTATGGCTCTAATGGCAACATCTGAAAATCTCTGTGTCGTCCTTTGTCTTTGTATAAAATTTATTTTGGCTTTTCTTTTGTCTCGTACAGTCGTACTATATATATTGCACGATAATTATTTGATATACAGACATTGTAATTTTTTTATCTCCTCAAATGGTTAATCTATCTTCGTGTTTAATTTTTTATTTAAATGTTAATTAAAAACATGTGACGATAGATTAAAATAAATTATAAAAAAAATCATAATCAGTGTATCGAATAATAATATATTGATATTATTAATGTTTTAGGAAGGGAAATTGTATAAATAAAAAAAGCAAAGTAGTGGGGACTTCATGGAGCTCAGCAGCCTGGTCACAGTCATGAATTTTGATACTCCATTAATGCATGTGAAGGTGAATGAATGGAGAAATTTGGAATTTACACTTGAGACAAGGGTAGTGGCAGGAATATGAAAGAAACTTTAGACCTATTCAAAGAGTGATCATTCCTATGACTTGAGTTGGATTAGATTTTAGACTGATTAGCTTGAGTTAAATTAACATTTTTAAAATAAAATAATTGAAGAATTATATGTGAAAGGCTGACAAGAAGAAATAAAATGACATAAAATAAAAATGTAAAACAAAATTTTACATCACCATTACTATTAATTTTCGATCCCTACGTATAGGAATAGAGTACATTTATTGAATAATATAAAATTTTCCATTATTTATGTTTATGGCTTTTTAAAAGCCAAATTGATATAAAAATAGTATATGCTTATAGATATTATTAACTCTTTAAAAATGTACACATGTTTTGCAGACAAAGCGATTGAACTCGAGTCTTCTAAGATGAATATCACCCGCTTTTCTACTGGGACCTAGTGTTGCGTTCATACTTTTTAATAAATGTTGATTTTAACTAAATATATATTAATTAAATATTTTAATTTTTTAGTGCAACCAACCAATAAAATTCAAATTATTTTGAATGGAATCTACCAATTTGATATTCTGCTATCCAATTCTTGCAAGTTTGAAAAAAGTTTTAATGGATAAAACAAGTCTGAGTAAGCAATAGATATTTGAGTGGCCTTATCTTCTCTTGGATTGCATAATCTTATAAGATATCAAATATTACAATCCCCATCTTGGATGAGGTGCTAACACTCCCATCCTTTATAGGGTCAGGGACAGACAAAGGGTGTTGGGACAGCCGCACTCCTTAAAAATTTTAAGTTTATTTATATTTTCTATAAAAAAAAATTATTGATAATTTAATTTTATATCCCCTAAACTCTTGTAATTTAGTACCCTTTATAAAACTTCCTGATAGTTTACACCCTTTACATAAAATTCTAGGTATGTCTCTTAAAAGAGTAACAACACAACTTTGAATCTCCATACATAAGAACTAGTCTCAAAGTTTGAGTAACCTTGAAAGTATCTTATTTTTTATTTTTCTAATGGTAAGACGGTAACATGTATTATCATTTTATTGGATGATTATTAATTTATTTATATTAAAATTATGACTAAATTGATAGAATGTGCAAGTAATGAATATCAAATGTATTATTATAAATGTACTTAATTATCATGCCAACAATATTATTAATAGTTAATTGTCAGTGACTTCAGTTAACGACTTTATTAAAATTAAATTGAAAGCTTAATCTAATTGATAAAAAAAATTATTCGATGATCAAAATAAAATAAAATCAATAATTTAATAATCTCCCATACGATTTATCCAAAAATAAATCCTTTAAATAGATCATATTCGTATCATGTTTTAATATGATAACCAGATTTAAAGCTTATATATATATTTTAAATTTCAACTTTTTATGACATGTCATATTCTTATCTAAAGGATAGAGGAAATCCTTCAAGTAGTCCAGTAAAAAATCAGATGATGTTAATCTTAAGAGATTTAAATTCAATTATTTTGTTTGTAAGATATGTACGTTATTAAAGAGTTAAAAATATATATAAACAAATATTACCTTACAATTACTTTTTAAATTATTTTTTTAAAAAATCTAAATCTAAAACTCATAATCTAAAGAAAATAAAAAAGCGGATAAAAAACTCTCACTATCCAATCATCTTTACTTTCTTAAATTTCAACCTATTAAATACACTTAATATTTCTATCATATTCAAAGTTATTTTTATCTTATATAATGATTATATTTGAAAGAAATTGTCAAATCATGTCATGTGACAGGAGGAAGGCAAGCAATATAAACCGACAAAACAAGCTTCCCAAGAAGAGGATTGTCCTATTTTATGGAATATACAATGTTTTTTAGAAAAGCTGATAGGAAATTACATGTCAAACAATGTCCACTTATTTCAACCGTTACAATGAATTGAATTTCATTAAAAAAATATGTTTATCGAGGTAAAAGCTCGTGTATTGTATTTTAATTCCTCCACTTAATAAATAAATTAATAGGTAAAGTACACAAATGGTTATTAAATTATTCCTAAAAATACAAAATGGTCACCAAGCTTTCAAAAATTACATAATGATCATTAAATTTTAGTTTTTATTACAAAGTAGTCACTGGGCCGTTAACTGCCGTTAACTGGGAGAGGTGGCAGTTATAAAATTTGTATAATAACATATTTAATCATCAATATGTACACATTCAATCAATTTAGACATCAATAATGAGTGTTGAATTATGAATAAATTGATTAAATGTGTCAATATAGAGGATTAAATGTTATATTATTCAAATTTCTATAATTGTCATGTCCCCCAGTTAACGACAATTAACGGCTCAATGACCATTTTATAACTAAAACTAAAGTTTAATGCCTATTATGTAACATTTAAAAATTTGATGACCGTTTTGTATTTTTAGAGATAGTTTATTGACCATTTGTGTACTTTAATTTGATTATTGAACAATTTCATTCTTTTGTTTTTTGTAGAAAAAAAATTTGCATTAAATTATGAGATAATATTTATGTACTGCAGTGAAAATTTTATTTTCCACAAGTGTAGCTAATTTATGACTTAAATATTTAGTTTATGGCTTCAAATTTATTATTTAAGGTTATAATTTAAAGTTAAAGGTTATGGTTTATGATTTTAATATTTATGATTAAAAATCTAAATTTTATAAATGCATATCTCGCTTTGAACAGGCGCAATGCTAGCGACTTCAAAGTGCCGGAAAAGGTCCCATAATGGGTTAATAAGAGCAACACTTTTTAAGTGAAAATAAGTTTTTTTAAAATGTTTATAACTCGTTTTGTTTTTTTCTCAAGAGGGTAATCTAATAACTTTTTTATTAACATAACTTTCTTTTAGTTTTATATCTCTTTCAAATTATAAATTAAAGACTCGTTTTAATAAATTGCGTAAGACCCTCTAAGTCTTTAAACTGTCGGTAACTACATGTGTTGTGTGTATATCGTATTTTATATTGTATATTAAATTTTAAAAATTAAATTATTGGTCTACGGACTTTTTGAGTCTAGTGTGTTCATTTTTGTAATTTTATAAGATTTAGTATTGCTTGAAAAGTGAGAAATTTGATTCATAATTTTTTATTTACTTTATTAATTTTAAAGACGTAACATTACATCAGAGAAAAGTAAATGGGTTTCAGACATGAATTTTAAATTAAAAAACCAATAATAAAAGTACGAAGATGATGTAATTGAATTGAATAGTGAAGAGTAAGGACAATAAAGAAGTTGGAAATTAAGCACCAAAATTTAATATATATTGATGACTTCTATTTTAAATAATAAAATATAAAGATGATGTCACTTAAATTCATATTCAAATCTCATCTAATGTTAATTATGTTCAGATTTTTTTTTCCAAATTTTATTACAGTTTAAACTTTTATAATGCGTAGGTTAGGGATGAATAAAACGCGATTCGACTTGACTTAAATCGTAATTTTATAAATTTGATTCGAAAAAATTTTAAATAAAGTTTGAGTTGTAAAATAAAACATCGAATAACTCAAAAATTTTAATAATTAGTGGATCAGTTTTCAAGTTCGAGTCGAGTCTTTTAACTTTGTTTGATATACATATATCGCATATGAAAAAATATGAATATATATATATATATAGTAAGATTCATATTGCATTGAAGCATTAGGACAGAACAATAAAACAAAGATGGGTCCTAATTCCCATGATCAAGTCAAAGAAAACTTGATGCTTTTAATTTTGTAAATTTGATTAGAAAACTGGAACTGGACGGCAGATTCGAGTGTTTGACCAAAGCATTGAATCTCAAGTTCTCAAATTTGCTTTTGTTTTCCTTTAAAAGTTTCTTCTTAGCTTTTTCATTGTCCTTTATTTACTATCACTCATTTTTATTGTTTAATGATAAAATATCGGAGTCAAATTGCGAAAATTCAAAATTGATAGGGATCTAAAAATTAATAAGAACCTAAAAAGTAGTTTGAAATTTAGAGTAATTTGATTAACTTCAAAATAGAGATCTAAAAATTAATTAAACTAAAAAATTGAGGGGGAAGGTGTTTAATTCAACTAACTTAAATTAATAGACGAGGACAGAGCTATTAGGGAACATAAGCTTTTTAGTTTATGTTAGTTTGAATATTTTTCAAATTAAACATGGTTCCTCTTAAATTTTGGATTAAATACTTATTAGGTCCTTGTTAACATTGAAATTAAAGTGATTTTATCCATTCTATTGTCTAATATTGACTCTGTCACAGTTAATAGGAAACTAAAACCTAATTAAACCAAAAAAAATTTGAGAAGGGCTGAAGCGTCAATAGTTATGTCACGATGTATGTATGAAGTTAGTGGATAACCAACAATCAATTGATTTAGTGGGATTGAGCACTAAATCCTTTAAGCAATGTCAAATGTTCGATTCCGGCATTGTGAATGGAACAAATTGAGTTGAGAGAATCACTTTCATAATGAGCTTTTACAGTACATGATTTGGATTATTCAGCCAACAGACTGGATACCGGTGGTTATGAAAAAAAACTTAGTGGAGAAAATGCATTTTTCAAACAAATTTACTTGCAACCCAATTTTAGTTTCCTTGACACATCATCAACCTACCCTAATTTAAGAATGGTTGTACCACTATATTAATTTATCCCAAATATGAATGGTATATGTTCTTTTCATTGACAAAATTGAAATGGGAGATGTGGAGAGAAGAACCACAAAGAACAGATAGGATGAAGCATATATTCCCATCCCAATCTTATCTCTAAAAGACATATCTAATTCTTGCCTGAAAATTCTCTGTTTGATTATCTGTTTGGTCATTTGTTTGGACAAAGAAACAGTTAAAACCAAACCAAATAATTATTTCAACGAAGTAGGACAAATCGGTTAATAAAAAAATCAAACCAGGAAATAGATGGACTAAACTTGTAGGATTTAATAATCTATCGTCTTTATAATACGTAATTTTCTTTAAAAAATATAATCATGAAATTTGGATTTTTGTTGGTTATAAATTGAGAGATTATTATGTCAGTTTAGTTTAGTTCGGATAACATTATCGCCGGTACAATAAAATGGAGGTCCAAATACGTAGAATTAGATATGTTTAAGTTTTCAATATCCTTTGAATTATACGTGGAAAGAAGTTTGGATTGTACTAGTGTTGTATCAAATTATGTGCTAAAAATGAGACCATGTAATTGATCAGGTGGCCAAAGATGTCCATCAGCTTCATCTTTGTGTGAGTTTTAATCACGATATATACATTGAAAATATTTATTATCGCTCTATTTATCAAAAAGAATTATACGCTATAAATAGAAAATTTTTTATTGAGGGTTGCAAATTATAATCTCTTTTGGGTGTCATTGCAAAAAAATTGTAGTACATGATGAAATTTATTCATTGGCTTCTTATATATTGTAGTTGTTGCTCTCACATTTTCTCAGCAGCAGCGGTTATCATTTTGGTTGGAAATTTTTAAATAATTTGTTAGTGCTTTCAAGCCAATGGTGGTGCTTTGGCCGTCTACCGGCAATGGTTTTTTTATTTGGTTTTTACTTTTATTTCTTTTTTTGTTTTAATTTTTTATTTTTTGTTGATTGTTTTAGCCTGTTCTTCATATGCATTTATGGCACGTTCTTTGTCTGCCTCTATGACACTCTGATATTGAAGACGTTTTACAACCTGGTGCATCTTAAAATTGAATCTTGCAGCACAACATTGTGTGGGTTGGTTGTTTGTGGAGTTAACAAAGACGTTTTCTTTCTTATTGTTGGTTGGAGTAATTAAATGATCTGTGCTCTTCTAGTGAGCACTCCAAGATTTGGCTATGGTGTTAGATTTGAAGAATATTGATGAAGATTTTATGAGAAGATTTGAGTTTGCTATTCAGATTTGCATACTCTTTGCTTTTTTACGTTTATTTTTGTATTTTAGGGTATGCTGATCTGTGTGTTTCTTCTTATTATTTTAATAAAATTTGGTGTTTGATTCAAAATATATATATTGTAGTTGTTGATGAAATTTAACATTAGAAGCCAAAACATTTTTACAAATTAGAGCCATTTGGCCATAATACAAATAACAATTTTGATTCCAATCTATTCCATGAGCTTCAATATTTTTACAAATTAGAGCCATTTGGCCATAATACAAATAACAATTTTGAATCCAATCTATTCCATGAGCTTAAATAGTTTTAAAAGAAGCAAACTTGTCTAGTTTTGGCTGGTGATTTGATTTTAATTTCAATTTAATCTTATAAATTTAATCATTCAAACATATGTACTAATTTAAATTAAAATTATGAGCAAATCGATAGAATATATAAGCAATGAAGACTAAATGTTTGATTATACAAATTTACTTAACTATTAAATCAGTATTTTTGCTAACGGTTAACGGTTAACGGTCAGTGGCTTGGTTGAAATCATTTTAATAGTTCAATGACATACGTGACAAAATTCGCTCTATATGTTGGAGACTATTATTTGATGGGATAGTCAAAACTCCGAACATAACTAAAATAATTTTTTTAGGGTTTAAATTTGATACACACGCCGTATAAAATAAATTTTACACAAACATATTTATTTATACTATAAATCAAAATTAAAGCTAAACCCTAAAAAACAAACCTACAGATTTGAAGAAAAACAAACATACAAAAAGGAAAGAAAAAAAAAGTCAACTGGAACGCAGGCCGAAAAAGGAAAAAGAAGCCCACTGGATTGCAGTCCCGCTTTTTTCTGACCCGATCCATTTTCACAAATTAGGATGACAACTAACACATAGCAACAAAAGGGGATTAATTGAAAACCGATTTAAATCTTAGTGTTATGACGGTTTATAATTTATGATTATCTTTTTATTTAATTTTATTTTTTTATTATTTAAAAATAAGTATTTTATACTTAAAAATAGTATATATGTATGAATTATTAATTATTTTGAATTATTTGAAATATTACTTTTTAAAAACAATATTTATGAAAATACTTTAAAACTTTGCGAAACAATATTTAAAGTCATAAAATAAAGTCGTGTTTATTAAAATTAAAATACAAAATTCTGAAACTAAAATTAATATGAAAAAAATAAAGATTAACCAAACAAAAAACCGAACAATATTAAAAATTTGAAAACAAATGATCAACATCCACGTAGTCACTATCTCGATGATTTATTCGGTTCGGTTGTTGTCTAGATTTAAATTTTGGGTACCAGTTAACAAAAACTCGATTAAACTCGAAAAAACTTAATTATTCGTTCGCTATAAAAATATTCGACTTGTAAATATTTTATAAACTTAACTTAAAAAAATTTCAAATGAAGTTTGAATTATAAAATAAAAACTTGAATAACTCGACATTTTCAGAAATTAGTGGATCAGTTTTTAAATTTGAGTTGAATCTCTTAATTCTACTTGACATATGTATCGTGTATGAAAGAATATGAAGAAATATATATATATATATATATTTATTGTATCTCGTTATAGAGAACAATTTAAATTGAAATTAGTTAGCACCGTAATATTATAAGTGTTTATAATTAAAATATTGTATTAAAAAAATAATTAAAATTTAAATAGGAACTCAAGCGACTTAACTCGATTAAAATTCTATAAATTTGTCTTAAACTTAAAAAAAATTAAATAAAATTCAAGTTATAATATATGACTCTTCAACTAAACTGACTCGAAAGTTTTTAACTTAACTCGATTCGATCGAATGTTCGGCCTACAAAGAGAAGAAAACGTTGGCATTTTATTCTCACAAACAAGATGAAAATACATGAAAATACATAACAAGAGCAAGGTTTCAACCCTGATATTTATTTTCCTAGAAAAAACTTGCATTTATTTTCTTGGAAAATCTGGGGATTGGAAATGCATCATCATCAGCACCCAATTCCCAACTCCCATAACCTTAGTATTTATTATACTTCAGCAGCAGCAGCCAACATTCTGAGGCCAAACTTGAAAACCAAGCGGCCTTCTCAGCGTGGAGGTATAAGAAAGAAACCTCGTTGGGGTTTTCCGAGTCTAGTTAACATAGTCTCTTGGGCCATGGTTGACGACCCCAGGGATCAGGATTCCGATTAATCTGACACCCAACATCAGCCACCCTTCTTTATAATCCGATCCGTATCTGATTCTCATCGTGAAGCTCCGTATCACCTCGTAAATGGCGTTCAGATGCATCGGGATGAATCCCAAGATCGAGAAGTAGTTCTCGATCGGCACTTCCTCGACTGTCGTTGCTTGATATCTGCTGTTGTAGTAAACGCAGGTGCCGAAGTGCTTGAACAAGCCGGCCATCGGAACCCTAGGGGACAACGTCATTGCAGTAAACGTATCTACGAAACTCAATCCCATTCTTTTCCAGATTTTTCTCCATGTAGCTCGCGAACTCGTCGTCGCCGACCCGGGGTTGGCCGAACGTGTAAACGCCTTGCATCCTATCGAGCAAGAATTGTTCTTCGTGGTAGAACAAGATCGCCGGGAAAAGAGCGGCCAGTGCACCGCCCAGACTGTGGCCGGTCACTATGAATTTGGCCTTGGGATTTGTAATTAAAAGGTCCGTTAACGTGTTCCTCATGTCGTAGTAATCCAACGGTGCTGGACGGGTGCGGTCGGGGTAGGGGACACCGAACTTGGGAAAACCGACGTCTTCTTGCATCCCTAAGGCTTTTAAGAAGCCGATGTGAATCCTTCCAATGTCGGGGAATTGGTACCAAGACAGGTCGACGTCCGTGCTCCAGTCCTTGGCGCTGAATGGTTCTGTTCCTCGGAAGCAAACAACGATAGTGCCGTGATCGGCGGCTTTGTCTTGGAACAGAGAAACTTGGGTGTTGGCTTCTCGTAAGAAATCTGGTCAAAGTAAATATATCTGAATGGTTCTTTTTTTTTCAAATTGCATCAATTTAGTCCTCTTGGTATTTTAAAATCAATAAGGTTGTTATTCTTTTTAATTCTATCAATTTAATATTCGAACTCCTGAATAATATCAATCTCGTTATTTAAATGTTGTTAAGTGACAAAACAGTTAAATTTTATGCATGTGCTTCTATTTGCTTTCACATCAGTCGTTATCGCTAATTATTTTGTTATGTTGATGATGACATGACAATTTTGATAACGTGATAGTACAAATAAAGAATTTTAAACTATTTTTTTATTTTAAAATTACATATTTTTAAAAAAAAAATCATATTAATTATAACGTCACATCATCAAAATTGATTCGACATCATCTTCTTAGATGACATTAATTTATTAAAAATGACATATGAACATACTAACTCAAACATTGTTAATTATTTAATAATAAAGTATCTTAAATGTCAAAGGACGAATGGTGATAACAATCATGTTAATTAACGACATACAAAAAAACAAGATCGATACAACTAAAGAGTCTGACATCGTTACTGGTTTTGAAATATATTGGTTTAATACCATTTCAATAATGTTTGAATTCAAGGAATGACATCTGCAGACAAAGAAAGACAACAAACAACCAATGTCAGATCCAATGATGTTTCGAGTAATGGAAATTGAAAACCAAAAACAAAACATCATCGTAACGTACTCCCCAGCTGTTTTCGATTACAGATTTGTTATAAGCAGCATTCTCGAGTTTGAGTCCCCTTGCTGCAATCCCGCCATCTGAACCAAGAGCTCTTAGTGAAATGATTGCCCCAAATTTAAATTTAAGCTTTGCCCTATTTCTATTCTGAATTAATAAAATCGAGTTAACCCCAGCCGCATCATCTCCTTTGCACTTTTGAATACCTAGAGAGAGATCCAGAAATTTCCAAATCTCCCCAACCACCACCATTATCAATCTCGGACACCACTTGGTCGTAGCTTTCACCGCCGGCACCGAAGGGAGCGTCGTCTCCCCCTGAACTCAGTGTCGTCCTTCACTCGCAGAGATGTGCCGTCGGTTGCCTTGAAAAATTGCTTGAAGGTTCGGCAAAAACCTTCTGTTCGACGTCTCGGGTTCTTGCAATTTCGGTCATCGTTCGGTGATGGAGCCTGACACCGTCGGCATCTCCATACTCTTCAGGCCGAGACGAGCAAAACCCCTCAATCAATGCATTGATCGGCCATCGTTTGCTTGTTGTCGGAGCTTTACCAGTTTTGGACGAATATGTAAGTTGGTGAGTCTTTTTGAGCTAAATTTTAGGTGATTTAAGGTTGAAGTGAGTATTTTGGGTGCCGGTATTGCATTTTTTCGATATGTTTGTGGCCATTTTGGGCCGTGTGTGGCCCTCAAGCGCCGTTCGGGCGCTTACCAGCCGCCTGTGACGGTGGCCAGGGCGAACCGAGCCTAAACCGATTATATTTTGAACCGATTCTGACCCGAACCTTTCGACCCGACTCGCCCGCCCGAGTCAACTCAATGAGTCAACCCAACCGAGTCAACTCAGTGAGTCAACCCAACTGAGTCAAATCGTTGAGTGCTGACGTCAGCGTTAACTAATGACGTCAGCATTGACTGTTGACCGATGATGTCAGCGTTGACTTTGACTGCTGACGTCAACTTTGGCTGCTGACTGCTGACGTCAGCATGGTGTTAGCGTTGACTTTGACCCGAAAAGTCAAATTTTCTGAAACCCCTATTTATGTTTTTCGACGTCATGAGTCCATTTTTGAAGTGGTTTTGTGAAATTTTAACCCGAAAGCCTCCAAATCTTATATTAGACCCGAACATGCTTTTGTACTTCATTACTCAGTTTAAAGGCAATGTGATTAAGGACTGATTTTGGATTGTGGCCAATTGAAGGCATTCGTATATCTTTGGATCTGGGAGGCTGGGGGACGTCGAATTCGGGTTCGAGAGAGTTCAAATGTCGTTTCAAGGGTCGACCGATATAGCAAGGACATCGAATTCGGGTTCGAGAGAATTCGATATAGCAAGGACTTAAGGTAATACATTACTACCTCTTGGATGCTTTATGATACATGTTGGTTCTAGGCTAAAGTTTGCATGAGTACGATTAAGTGTACTTTTAACTCTACCTGAGTCAATTAAATTATGAGATAATATAATGGTAATTTGGATAAGATCGAATTATTCGAAAGAGGAATTTAATAGACCGAAAAGGTCCTTAGTTCAGTAAGTGGTTAATAAGACATAATCTCCCGATCTGATAAATAGAGTTAAATGATTTAATAATTGAAATATTTCGTTAAGAAATGATGATAATACACTCGAAAAATAAGAATGACTTAAATACCCCTAACTAAGGAAATGTCCTAAAATTTTACACTAGGTGTGATAAATGACTACTTTATATGAAATCCCCGTTCTATTGGAAAAGAATTCGGTATCAAGATTTCAAATATGTATGATAACAAAACACTTAGATTACCCAAACTCTGGACAAACACCTGAAGATAAATTTTCTGGAAGATTCTACGTATTCCTGAACTGATCTAAATGACAGTAGTGAATGAATTGATTGGAATGGTAGAAATGATTGAAATAACCTCAGGCACTGAAATTTACCAAATTAACTAAAATCATGGATAAACCCTCAAGAATTGAAATGAATGAACTATTTGTAATTACCGGAAGTATCTTAATGACTGAAACACCTTTGGGCATCAAAGTGTCTGTAATAGCCCCGAATACTAAAATGACTGAAAATACCTCTAAGACTTGGAATAAGAAATATCAGTAAAGCCAAACAAATAGACTAACTTTGAAAGTGGTAATATACGATCGTGTTTGTTAGTCATTTCAGATACTAATGTGATATTGGAAGAATACCATATGAAGGCATGTTCGATTTCTCGTAGTTCATGCAGTGGTTAATTAGTGAAGGTGACCTACTTTGCAATACACTAGAGTCAGTTCTGAGAAACGAATACTTAAGGTGTACCTATCTGATTGAATGGTTTGCTTTGTATTTTCTGCTGTCATTACTTAATACTGATTATTATTGTTGTTACTATTATCACTGCTTAGACTGTTACTGGGGTACTTGTGTATTATATGAAGTGCCTGAGGTTCAGCTCTGATCAAGCTGGTAATTCCGCCTGTTCTAGGTTCAGCCCAAACCCGGCTGGTAATTCTTCCTGTCCTGTCTTGTTTGAGGTTCATACGCTTCGGCTAGGGTAATTCCTTATGACTACTGTATCAGGTTCCTACGCTTCCGCTAGGGTAATTCCTTATGACCATCAGACGGTTCCTACGCTGGCTAGGGTAATTCCTTATGACTATCAGACGTTCTTACGCTTCGTCTAGGAGAATTCCTTATGACTATCAGATCAGTTCATATGCTTCGCTAGGGTAATTCCTTATGACTATCAGACAGTTCCTACGCTCGGCTAGGTAATTCCTTATGACTATCAGATGAGGTTTCTACGCCGGCTAGGGTAATTCCTTATGACTATCAGACGTTCCTACGCCCGGCTAGGGTAATACATTTTGCATTCAGGCTTTTATGCTTCAGTTAGGACGATTCTATTGGACCCAATACACCTCTTCAGGTCAGCACCTACGCCCAATGGGCCTGGGTAAATGCCTTATAAATGCAGTCTTGGAAAACTGCCTATTTGAGTTCAGATGGAGAATGGATAAGAATTTAAAATGAACCGTAATTGGAACCTGTGGATACCCGAAACACCGTGATAGTTTTATACTATACCATGTATCTGTTTTACCTTACATGCATTTGTCTACATCATCATTTGGTAGTTCTGTATTACTGAGTTTTCCCAAACTCACTTTGTTTCACCATTGCAGGGTAAAGAAATTCGATTATAGATTTATGATCGATATCAGTTTGGAGTTCCCTTGGCGTTGCGTGTGGAGTAGGTACCTATGTATTAGTGGGCATGTATGTCACGATTTATTTTATAAATGAGTCCGTATTTTGTTTTTTGGATTTCAGTTTGTATACACGAAATTTTAATACAGTTTTAACAGAAATGTTGTTTTACACTTTTAAAGGTATTTCTAAGAGTTTTCTTCCATTTTCTGTGGGTTGCTCCGGTGATCGAATGTGACCTCTTGATCCTAGGTGTATTGCATAGGTGGGCTTATGGGGTTACATAGACAATGTCTTTGCTTAACTCCCTTCTCATGTCCGTAATTCCAACAGCTGAAACGAAGGTCGCTGCGTTTCTTCTCGGAAACACCACCTTAACTGTTTCATGGTACAAAACGAACAAAAATGGTAAGTACATATGTATATAAAACCCTAAACAAAGAATATATATATATGTGTGTATACATACGTGTGATGATTCGTTTTAGGAGACCAAAGAAGCCGCCATTGTGAGTGTAAAAGTTGCAGATGAACTCGAACATCTGCCCAGCAAAAGCCATTGGTATCTCCATGGAAAGCAGGAGCTTCTGCAAGAGAATGGTGCGGAACACGAGCAGTCTATACCAGAAACTGTGTTCGGTGTCGATATTGGTTTCGATGAAGTCGCTGTTCTTTAGTTTCTTGGAAAGCAAGAGGAGAAGCAGACCGAACAACGTGGCTTTGTTAGGGTCAATATGCATATGACTGCTGGGCAACAACTTTCTGTCCTCCGTTGCTTCCATGGTGGACTGATTTCTGGGATTTTGGAGGGGAAACAGAGAATTCAGGTTTGGGATGATTTGGTGTTGAGATTTGAGCAAAATTTATAGGCAATAAAATCATGGAAATTGGCTCAAGTTGGGTAGGGCTGGGTAGTGGCAAAACACATGCAATGGATTAATTGTAGAGGGTTGATAATTTCTCTATTCACGTGTTTTTCGGCACAGTCAATTCTTTCCTCGGTAATAGTGTGTTAGAGGAGTTTAATCTTATTAAAATAGTAAATAAATTACGTAAATTATTATTAAATTTTACTTTATTAAATTTTAAACTTTTAATATATTTCATATATCTACAAAATTTATATTTTAAAAAGTTTGAAACTATATATATAAAGCTTAAGGGTGTGTAAAGTTTTAAATTTTTGAAAACAAAAGTTATTTGATTTCTTGAAAAAAATTGTACCCAATTAAACTTTCGAATTGATAAACTAAACTAATTAAATTATTCGATCAATTTTAACTGTTAAAGCGTAATGAGTTTTTTTAAATATTATTGTCATGCAGCTTTACCACATGGCTTTTGCAGAATTTTAAAAATTGTTTTTCTAATTTTTTAGAAGTTTTCTAGAATTTTTTAAATAATATAAAAAATCTTAAAAAAAGTGAAATAATAACAAGACGCTACACATAGCACTAATTGATCCAAAAAATTATTAAATTAAACAATCAATTTTAGTCAGAAGAATAAATTGATAAAATATTGTACAAAGACTTATTTAGGCATAAATATTTAAAATTTTAATTGTTTTTTTAGTTCAAAGACTCATGTAGTTGAATCATTTGATCTATCGATTAAAAGCTCAATTTTTTTTGAATAATGAAAGGATACCAGCATAGACCTCGTTAAACTCCCCCTAAACCTAGAATGGGAAAAAGGGGTCAATAATGATATTACCAATAATCAAGCAAGACATAACACCGGAACAAACAAAACTACAAAAGCCGTAGCCAAAACCCGGTTGAACACAACACACACCCAACAAACAAACTAGAGTCCCTCGAGGAACCAGCATTCGCGTCACCATTCAACACATCAATAATAGACATCGGGGGGTCCAAGAACCTATGGTAATTTATCGAAAGATCCTTGGCCAACTTGGCTAATTTATCCGCCACCAGATTACAATCTCAGCTCACCCACATAAATTGTACCTCCCAATTCATATTAAGAAGCGAATCAATATGCATTCTTAGAGAAGAGTGTAATTGATCCAGCTTCCTATCAATCAGACAGTCAAACATCTCTTTACTATCCGTTTCTATGATAATACGTCGAAAATTCAAAAATCATACAGTCGTCAGGTCCTCATAAACACTCCAGAGCTCCGCATCAAAAGCAGAGCATATACCAATTTTCGTTCAAAGCTCAAGTTACATGTTTAGTCGATAGGCTCATGTATCTGAACCTTATATTTAATTATTATTAATTTAATTTAACTAATTTAATACGTTTAGACAAGAAATATCTAAAGAATTTGGAACACAGTCCGACCGAATCCTATAGTTGCCTAACTTTAAAATCGGTAGGCTTTAATATATGGCGAAAAAATGAAAGCCTTTCCCAATTTGTCCAAAGAAAGGTAGAAAGGCCTAATTTTTCGACTACCACCACTACCACAAGAAGAAGAGCCATGGCTTTTTCTTAATAACATAAACCTTAATCCTAAATTAAATTTTAAGTTCTAATTTTAAATTACGAACCTCAAATCTTAAAAAAAACATAACATAAACTTTAGTCATAAACTCTAACTCTAAATCTTAAACTTAATTTTTTATGTTGGGCTAAATAGAAATACCAAAAAAAAAGGAGAGAAAAGGAACGTTGGCTACCGTAGGAGTTTTGAACATGTGCAAGATGAGTCATCGTACATGGCCCCCAAGAAAAGAAAGCCCAAATGAGTTAAATTAAATGTATTATGCGGAAAATAAAAGATTTTGGTTTAATAAGTTATAAGAAAAAATTAAAAAAATAATTTTAAACAATTCAAAAAACTTTAAAGATGACCCATAATATATTTTTACTAAGATAATTTTAAAAAATGTTATACATCTTTAAAATTATAAGTTAAAAGGTCTTGTTTTAATAAAATGCACATGGCTCCGTAAACCTTTAAATCACCTGGTTGGCTGGATAATAAACAAGGGTGGGATTACCTTACACATGGGGGCAACGAGAACTGCCCCATCCCAATATTCAGGCATTTTCCTACGTATCATCGGCAACAATGCTTCCTCGACTATCGTCGCTTGATATCTGCTGTTGTTGTAAACTCAGGTGCCAAAGTGCTTGAACATGCCGGCCATCGGAACCCTAGGAACAATGTCATTGCAGTAAACGTATCTTTCAAGCAGAGTCCCGTTCTTGCTTAGTTTCTTCTCCATGTAGCTCGCGAACTCGTCGTCGCCGACCCGGGGTTGACCGAAACGTGTAAACGCCTTGCATCCTATCGAGCAAGAATTGTTCTTCGTGGTAGAACAAGATCGCCGGGAAAAGAGCGTCCAGCGCCGCCCTGACTGTGGCCGGTCACTATGAATTTGGCCTCGGGATTTGTATTTAAAAGGTTCTTCAACGTGTCCCTTATGTCGTAATAAGCCAACGGTGCTCGACGTGAGGGGTCGTGGACGACTAACTTGGGCCAACCGACGTCTTTTTGCATCCCTAAGGCTTTTAAGAAACCACTGTGAATCTTTCCGATACCGGAGAATCCGTACCATGACAGGTCAATGTTCGTGCACCAGGCCTTGGCGTTGAATCGTTTTGTTCCTCTGAAGCAAACAACGACGGTGTCGTGATCGGCGGTTTTATCCCGGAACAGAGAAACTTGGGTGTTGGCTTTTCCTAAGTAATCTGGTCAAAGTAATCCATCGGATTAATCAATTAAACTGATACCCAATTTTACTCCATTAATCTCAAATAAATAATGTTGCTCCTCTTTTTCATTTACATCAATTTAGTCTTGTACTATTTTAATATCAGCGTTGCTCATTCATTTTTATTTTATCAATTTAGCCCTCTCGTAAATTATATCAAATTCTCTCTTTGACTGTTGTTAACCCACAAAGCCGTTAAATTATGTGCATGTACCCGCATCAATCGTTATCACCAACTATTTTGTTATGTCGATGATAATTGACCAATTTTGATGATGTGATAGTACAAATCGAGAGTTTTAAAATCAATTACTCATTTTAAAAGTACATATATTTTTAAAAAAATTACGTCAACTATATTATCACATCATCAAAATTAATTTATAATCATTTTAGTGGACAATATTAATCTATTATAAAAATGGCATATAGATGTACTAACTTAATTATAAAAATGGCATATAGACGTACTAACTTAACTTAATTATTTAATGACGAAAGACAACTAGTGATAATTGTCATGTTAGTCAACGCAATCAAAAAGCGAGATTTGCTAAAGAAAAAGGATAACTAATTAATATATTCGTTTAATACCATTCCAATAATTCTTGAATCCAATGAATGGCATCTGCGGACAAAGAAGGACAGCAACCAATGTCAAATCCAATGATGTTTGAGAAATTAGAAATTAAAGAAGAAGAAATTACATCATCGTAACTTACTCCCCAAGTGTTTTCGATTACAGATTTGTTATAAGCAGCATTCTCGTAAACAGCTTTAGTAGCCATGACCGACAGTGCTGGATAATACATATGGTTTCCAAAAACAATGTCTTTGCTCAACTCCGTTCTTATGTCCGCAATTCCAGCAGCTGAAACATAGGTCGCTGCCTTTCTTCTCGGAAACACCAAGTTAACTGTTTCATGGTACAAAACAAACAAAAATAGTATAAGTAGATACGTATATAAAACCCTAAATAAAGAATATATATATATATATATATTGACTGGTGAAGACAACAAGAGTAAGAAATGACAATTTAATGGTGATTTGGTGGTTGTCTTGGTTCGGTTTCTGGTATGGCTTCTCTGATACGAGTGGTTATCTCTCAGGGAGGACTTTCCTTTTTTTGTTGGATGTTCTCTTTTATACTCCACGCACAGGTGTTATGATAGGGTAGTCGTAACACTTGTGATTAAACTGGTTATGACTTGACGTTATAAGTTTGCTTAATTATAGATAGCGCTCGCTCATATTGACACGTGGTTGTCGGATAACCACGTTGTCTGGGGTCGCTCCTTCCTGTTTGCTTTCCAGAAGTGGATTTTCGCAAGTACTAACGATGTGTATATACTTACATGTAAACCCCTTCAAACTCTAATCCAAAAACTTAAAAATAGACAAGAAAAACAGATAATTTTTGTTCGAATTAACAATATCGAAAAACACATGGACAGAAAAATCAACCCTCTCTAATTAATACATTGCATGTCTTTCGCCGCTACCCGGCCCAACTTTAGCCAAACTCCATGGTTTCCTTGCCTATAAATCTGGCCTCGAAGCTCAACCCCAAAGCATCCAAAACCTGAAATCTAATCTTCCCCTCCAAAATCCCAGAAACCAGTCGAGAAAGTTGTCCGCCATGGAAGCAACGAAGGACAGAAAGTTGTTCCACAGCAGTCATTTGCATATTGGCCCTAACAAAGCCACATTGTTCGGTCTGCTTCTCCTCTTGCTTTCCAAGAAACTAAAGAACAGCGACTTCATCGAAACCAGCATCGACACCGAAAACAGTTTCTGGTACAGACTGCTCGTCGTCCGCACCATTATGTTGCAGAAGTTTCTGCTTTCAATCGAAATGGTGCGGACGACGAGCAGTCTGTACCAGAAACTGTTTTCGGTGTCGATGCTGGTTTCGATGAAGTCGCTGTTCTTTAGTTTCTTGGAAAGCAAGAGGAGAAGCAGACCGAACAATGTGGCTTTGTTAGGGTCAATATGCAAATGACTGCTGTGGAACAACTTTCTGTCCTTCGTTGCTTCCATGGTGGACAACTTTCTCGACTGGTTTCGGGATTTTGGAGGGGAAGATGAGATTTCAGGTTTTGGATGCTTTGGGGTTGAGCTTCGAGGCCAGATTTATAGGCAAGGAAACCATGGAGTTTGGCTAAAGTTGGGCCGGGTAGCGGCGAAAGACAGAGGGTTGATTTTTCTGTCCATGTGTTTTTCGGCATTGTTAATTGTATGTTCTTTTTTAGTCCATTTTTAAGTTTTTGGGTTTAAGTTTGAGGGGGGTTTACTTACGATTTTTAAAATATTTAGATCTTTGAATTAAGTTTTTCACAGATTTTAAAAAGTTTAATTTAATTTTTTTCAAAATTTAGGAGTCTAACTAGTTTTTTTTAATAATACTTTAGGAGAATTTTCAAGAATTTTAAGAATGGTACTTCATTAAAAATATTCTAAAAACTTAAAACATAATAAGAATATTTTAAATTTTGAAAGGGGACAAATTGAAAATTTCCAAAACATGAATGACCAAATAATACAATTTTAAAACTTTGGGGAGGGCAAGACTCCCATCGGCCCATTATCATCGGCATTTGTGTCTCAAAACTAAAAAATTAAACCTACACATTATAACCATAATTCTTAAATCTTAAATTTTAAACAAAAAAATTAAACCCTACTCCATAAACTTTAAAGTTTTAATTCAAGTTCTCTCGTTAAAAATATAATGAATCTTACTATTATCATTTAGTCTAAATCAAATTAAAGTTTAATAATAGAAATAATATTTTTATTTAAAGGCTTAAATATAAAATAAGTATTTAAAGTGAACTCGTGGAGTGGTCCTAGTGGTAAAGGATGATGTATTTCATCTGGGTTTGAGCACCATGTGTGCTCGGTGTGTGTGCGTTATTAAAGGGCTAAGAAAATTGAACAGATACTACATTGTAATCACACCATCATACTCAAAAAAATAATAAGTGTTTAAAGTATCACATTTTTTCCATTTAGGTACTTCAATTATTTTTTTGAATAAAGTAGATGTCTAAAAACATTTATTTTTATCAAAATATGTGCCTAACTTTAAAAAAACAACAGTCGATTATTAATTGACACATAGCCACGAAAATCAAAATTGACAAAAGAGTTAGACACTTATTTAGAAAAAAAAATAAAATTTTAGACATCTAATTTGACAAAAAAAGAAGAAGCTTTAGACACATATTTAGATCAAAATAAAAATTTAAACACCTACTTTATCCGACACATAGTTTACGTATCTAAATAGAGAAAATGATACTTTGAACACTTATTTTATATTTAAACCTTACTTAAATTTGATTTAAAATATATAATATTGTTGGCTTATTTAGTGAGAAGACCATTATTTTTTACAAATGGAAAATGGTCCATACCAAAAATTATCAGGGGAATGATCATTTTCTACAATTTTAGGATAGTCGTCTTTAGCTGGCGACGATTTTCATGGGATAGAGAAAGTCGTCGGCAAATTTGATCCAATTTTTTTTCAATTTGGGACTAAAATGAAAAGATTAACAATTAAAGAGACTAAAATAAAATTTTATATAAATATTAAACCAAAATGTGCATTTACCCTTTGTACTTAAACAATGTGTTTCTCCTAATCATTGAAACTAGTGATGGACATATCGGGCGAGGTTGGATTTTTAATAAAAAATTAGTTTCGGTTTAGGTTTAATTTTTATTTAGGGTTAAGTTAGATAACGTTTGAGTTTATGGTAAAAAATATTCGACCTAATCCAGAATTAATTGTGTACGTTTCCATTAATTTTTTAGAAATATTTATAATAATACTTATTTTTATATATTTTTATAATTAGATCCTTAAAATTAAATTTTTATTTATAATTTAGTCCTTAAAATTATTATATTTTACAATTAAGTACCCTAAAATTATTTTTGACAATTAAGTACCCTAAAATTATTTTTTTACAATTAAGTCCCTAAAATTATTTTTCTATGGGTTGGGGTCAGGTTTAGAGTATTTATTTTTGGGTTGGGTCGGGCTTTTTAAAGAATATGTTCGGGTCGAGTTCGGGTTTAGTGTACTTATTTTCAGGTCGGGCTCGAATGGGCTAAAAACCCAACCCGTGCCCATCCTTAAATTTGAAACATTGTTTGCTTTGCATTTTAGGGACTAAAATTAAAGTATATTGGTATTTGAACTGGGTATAGTGTAAAAATTTTCTACACTCTAGCAAGGGACGTAGAAGCCTTGTCGTCATTTTCATCATGAAAACATCGTTTTGGCCTTTAATTTTAGATTTTTCATTTTTATCGAAACTCATAAACGTTCGATGTGTGTATTTTTTTAAAGTATTTCATAATTTTTCATTTTGGTCCATATGATCTGATTTTCCTTTCAATTGGGTCCCTATAATTTTCCACATGGTCCAAAATGAAATATTTCATAATGCAGTAAGATTATACAGTTTGAGAGTGTAGTATAGTTACACATTTACAATAAATTTATGTCATTTTTTGAAAATGTGTATTTTAATACCTCTAATTTTGATTATTTTCATTTTAGTCCCAAAATGAAAAAAAAAGCTGGCCCAAAGTCGTCGGCACTAAATACGTCTCCCATTTAATACCGTAGAAAATAATTATTTCCCTGAATAATTTTTTATATAGACCATTTTCTATTTTTTTTTAAAAACAATGCCATTTTTTCTAAATAAGCCTAATATACATTTAAAGCATTGTTTTGACTAATAAAGTGAGTTACTCCCAATAATTCGAAACCTAACCCTAATAAAACTCAACAATCATGATGAGCATTGTATTATCTTATCAAAAGACATGATTCGTACAACTCAAATCTTTTGAGCAGAACGATAATCATAATGTAATGAAAAATGACAATGAAGGGATAAACAGAGACGGATTCATAATTTGAGGTTAGGAAGACAAAATATAAATGTTTGAAAGTAAGGGGGTAAATTCAAAAATAAACTAATTTTTAAAACAATTTATATAGAAAGACCAAAATAAAAAAATAAAAATTTTCAAAAGTGGGGCAATTGTCCCTCCCTATCCCATAATAACTCTGTCCATGTGGACAAACATAAAGCCTGCCTCACGGGATGAATTTTTTTAACAAAATTACTTTTTTGTTCTCTATTTTCTTTATAGTTAAACACCCATTTTCCAAATGTTTATTTATTTTTATGAGCTACAAACAGGTACGAATGCAAGATTCTGTATTAGGAGGAGTGAGCTTATAAAATTTTAAGATGAAAAAAATAAATTTTTAATAAAAAATATATAGAAAAATTTTAAAATATTTCTAAATTTTTAGGAGAACAACCGCCCTACTACAATCTTAATGCAACTACTACCATCCCACCATACTAAAAACTTACTAAATGCTCAACATAATTCACACCTGCAAGTTTCTTACCATTATTTTCAAACCCTTTTAAATGTCTTTTTTTCCATACATAAATATAGGATTGCAAGCAAGTTAGGATAATCAGTAAATTTTTATACTCGAATTTGCCTTACTTTCTTACGAACGTGGTACATCAAAAGTTACAAATCAAATATCCGAATTTGAAAATGTGGTACATATATTTTTTAATGAACCAATTTGATACTTGAATTTAATAAGTTTTACAAATGTCACAACTTAAATTGACAATTTTAACATATACTTCATTAGTTGTTGAAATATCACATATCATCCATTGTTAAAATTGTCCATAATTTATATATTCATATTATAAGTATTATAATAAGTTAATAATTTACGTCATATAATTTATATAGATATTTAAAATTTTGTAAAATATCGAGATCCATACTGATATTTTTTGGGATCCCTATGAGAATTTATATGGGTACATTTCGAATATTCCCATGATACAGATATAACAATTCTCGTCCTCATTTCCATTTGAGTTTCAGGAATGAAATTTTTCCATCGTCCCTGCGAGTGAATATTTTGGTTATTCCACATTCTCGTCGGTTGGGATCTCGCAATTTTCAGTTATTTCCCAATCAGCTGTCACCTCTAGTTTAAATCTGGTATTGCGAATGAAGCAATTAGATTGAGAGGATAGCCCTCATAATATACTTCTACATTACCCGACCTAGATTAGTAAATCAATAAATTGGATACTTGGTGATTATACCGAAGGATTACAAATTCAATTAATGTTTTTATCGTAAATTGTAATTTTTTGTGTAACTGCGGCAAATATTACGAAATTGTAATAATTTAAGTAATTTTGATAATATTTTATACAATTTTATAAAGAATAATCTTCCATACACATGTTGTGTAGTTTTTAGATTATATATTTTTTCCTGTTTTAGGGATTGATGATTTAGTCTCTAATGTTCATGGTTATAATTTAAATTTAGAGTTTAAGGTTTATTACTAGAATTTTTGATTTTTAAATAGTAAAAATGTATGTCTTTATAAATTTTTTATACAACATGTGTATAATATTTTTATACACACATTATAACACAAAATTAAAAACTAAAATCTAAAACCTTATATTCTAACAATGAACCCTGTTTTCTTAACATATATACTAAATCTCTAAATCTTAAAACATAAAATATTGTGTAGTCTAAAGATTAACAACACTTGTATTGAATAATTTTGTAATTATTTACCTAATATTTTCGAATGCTTTATTTTTTAGTATTATTTCTGAATATTTTTGTTTGGTTTAATCATCTATATCTAATTTATTGGTTGACTAATATAGATCAAGTACGATAATGACTCATTATAGGGCGACCCTTTCAAGCTAATTTGCTCTCTTCACAACCCATGATTTGAATGTTTTAAGGGAAAAACTTAAATACACAGGCCGTACAAAACTTTAGTTTACATAAATTTTTTAGTTTATGGGTTTAGTTTAGGGATTTAAGTTGTAGGGTTTAGAATTTAAGGCTAGTGTTTAGAATTTAAGTTTAGAGTTTAAAATTTAATTTTTTAGGATTTAGATTTAATTTTGATTTATTATATAAATTTGTAGGTTTGCGTAAAATACACAAACTATATATCAAATTTAAACCCATATTTTAATGTACGATTGTATTAGAGAGAGAAATTTCCGAAAAACACCTTCCCTTGGTTCTTAGCCAACCACCACTAACTCTTTCTCTTCTTTACTTGTTTTTCTTTGAATTTTCTTCCTTTGTTCTTTTCTCTTTTTTATATTTACTTTTGATATTCTCATCATTTCTCCCCATTTCCTTCTCTCCTTTTTGCTTCTCTCTTCTTCACTCATGGCCTCGTCTTCAATCCAAGAAGGTAACACTGTTGACTCTCCTTTGACCCATCTGTAAATTTCCAATTTCGTTTCTCTTTAATCTTTTTTTAATATAGTTTTTTCATCATTTTTTGTTGTGAAGTTTGATCCTTTAGCTGAAAGATTCACTTTTTGAGTTTGGGTTTTGATTCTTTCTTCAAAATATTTATTGGGTTCTTAAAAGAAAAATACTAAATCGGCTTAGTTCAGCCTTATCAGTTTTTAATTGAATTTTTAGCTTAGTTTATATCTAGATTCATTGGAGCTTTGTTTTTAAGAAATAAATTGGGAATTAGGGTTCTTTAATTTGGAATTTTTTGGTAGTTTTTGTTTGGTATTAAGTTTTAAGATGAAGAAATTGGATGGTGGCATCTTTTTTTTGTGATTGATTCATTTATAGCAGCTGAAAAATCAAATCATCTAAGTTTAAGGATTATGGCAAAATTGGTGATTAGTTTGATAATTATATTGATTAGTTATTGATTTTTGTTTGTTAAGGTGTAGATATGGATCTGGAGAAAGGACTGGCGAGTCCACATCTGGGTCATAATTCCGGCATGGAAGCTTCGCCTATACCATCACCATCCTCTACTGTAACAGCGCCGACTCCGGCTTTGATCCTATCAAATTCCAGCAAGCGGATTGATAGGATGGGAAGTAGCCTCACCAGTTGCAGTTCCACTGTTACGGACCACTCAGCCACACCATCACCCTCGTCTATAGCAACGGCCCCAGCATTGATCCTATCAAATTCTAACAAGCGGATTGACCGAATGTCCAGTAGCCTCACCAGTTCCAGTTATGGTACTGGAGAACCATCGGCAACACCATCCCCGTCATCAGCAACAGCCCCTGCTCTGGTCCTATCGAACTCCGGCAAACGCATTGATCAGGCTAGCAAAAAGAAATACGTGAAGCAGGTAACCGGACGCCATAATGACACCGAGCTGCACTTGGCAGCACAGCGTGGAGATTTGGCGGCCGTGAAGCAGATTCTTGCCGACATTGATTCACAGATGATGAGGACTGCAAGTGGGGAAGATTTCGATATGGAGGTGTCGGAGATACAAGCAAGTGTGGTGAATGAGGTAAACGAGTTGGGGGAGACTGCCTTGTTTACTGCTGCTGAGAAAGGACACCTCGATGTTATCAAGGAATTGCTGAAATACTCGAACAAAGAGACCGTTACTAAGAAGAATAAATCTGGCTTCGATCCGTTGCATATTGCGGCAAGCCAAGGGCACCATGGTAATGATCCTTAGCTTTCGTTTTGTGATTTTGTTTCTGCTGTTATTTGATTTTGCTTGAGAAAGAAAATGATTATGCACCATCCTCTTTCAACCTTCCGAACAATCTGTCAACATATTGTTCGTATATAATACGGATAATAATAGTGAATATGTAAATGCCTTTGTTAAGTTTTGTTCCTAAAGGCCAGTTGTGGAATCAGTAATCCTATTTCAGTTGTTTTTCGTAGATTCCTGGCTGGAAAATTGACCCTGTCTGATCCTTGCAGGTATTGTCCAGGTGCTACTAGATCATGATCCTGGTCTATGCCAAACATTTGGGCCGTCGAAGGCAACCCCTCTTGTCTCTGCAGCTACCAAAGGGCATACTGCAGTAGTCAATGAGTTGCTATCGAGAGATGGTGGCTTGCTGGAGAGTACGAGATCAAATGGGAAAAACGCATTGCATCTAGCTGCTCGACAGGGGCATGTAGATGTCGTAAATGCATTGCTGACCAAAGACCCGCAGTTGGCAAGAAGAACCGACAAGAAAGGACAGACGGCATTGCACATGGCTGTTAAAGGACAGAGCTGTGAAGTGGTGAGGTTGCTTCTCGAGGCAGATGCTGCTATTGTGATGCTCCCGGACAAGTTTGGGAACACCGCACTACATGTAGCCACTCGGAAAAAGAGAGCAGAGGTACAAGTATTCACTCAATTTTTTATTCTTGCTATAGAGGTAGAAATATGTCTCTATGATGTAGGACACTGGTGCCAGCAGTTTCCTACTATGTTGCTCCGACTATTTATTTTCCTTGAAATACTTGTGTTTGGCACATATTTGAACATGGTATGAGAATCATATCATGATCCTCAAAGATCCTCCAGATACATGAAAAACCTTGGAAAATAATTAACATATCCGTGTTGTGCGTGTAGCCATATCCAACACTTACATCCAATTCCAAGCAAAATATATTTAGTAACATTCCTAACTTTGTTTTACGGAACAGTTTCATATTAATGAATCTTGCTATTTCCTTGCAGATCGTAGATGTGTTGTTGTCACTTCCTGATACGAACGTCAATGCACTCACCAGAGACCATAAAACGGCTCTTGACATAGCTGAAGGGCTTCCACTCTCGGCAGAATCCACGGAAATAAAGAGCTGCCTTTCTCGGCAAGGTGCTCTCCGAGCCAACGAACTGAATCAACCAAGAGACGAATTGAGGCAGACGGTGACACAAATTAAGAAAGATGTCCATACACAGCTTGAACAAACCAAAAGAACCAACAAAAATGTTCATAATATCTCCAAGGAACTTAGAAAACTCCACCGAGAAGGAATTAATAACGCCACGAATTCTGTGACTGTGGTAGCTGTTCTATTTGCAACGGTTGCTTTTGCGGCCATATTTACTGTGCCTGGAGGAGATAAAGATAGCGGAGTTGCAGTGGTGGCAAGCTCTGGCTCTTTCAAAATCTTCTTCATCTTCAATGCTATTGCTCTCTTCACCTCTTTGGCCGTTGTCGTCGTTCAAATTACATTGGTCCGAGGTGAAACCAAAGCCGAGAAACAGGTGGTGGAAGTGATTAACAAGTTGATGTGGTTGGCTTCTGTCTGCACTTCAGTTGCCTTTATGGCTTCCTCGTATATAGTGGTCGGCCGGAAACATGAGTGGGCTGCAATTTTGGTTACTGTTGTGGGGGGTCTGATAATGGCTGGGGTTCTCGGCACCATGACTTATTATGTGGTGAAATCGAAGAGGACTAGAAGGAAGAGGGGAAAGAATTCAAGGAGAAGTGGATCCAACTCTTTGCTTCACTCTGATTTCACTAATTCAGAAGTCGAAGTTGATAGGATTTACGCCCTCTAATATTCAGATCTATAGCTTCCGCAAAAGGGAAAAATGGAAGATGAATGTTAGAGATGAGGCCCGATATGGCATGTGTGGAAGATAAGATTGAATAAGGATAATAACTTCTGGCATCTGCTTGGTAGTTAGTGTTGCACCTGGTACACCCTACGTTCATGGCCATGGTTGTTAAGGTAAAAGCAATTCGAACAACTAATCCCGGACTTTTTAGCTAAGGAAGAAAAGAAGAGTGCTGAATATCGCCATTTGATATATGTCCATTTCATATTTCGTTCTTTGGTGGCTGAGGGCTTTTTCGGTCCATAAGCCGATGTCCAAGCTACTGAAATCCGATATTTCATCAACTATGCATCATCGGTTCACATGCATAGGATATCAGAGCTTGAATATGAGCTAACACTGCTTCAGTTGTCATCTGCGGATCTCGTTCGGTCAGCAGCATTGCTGTAAATTAGCCCACTTTACCGGATTCGAACCAGTCATATCTTCTTCAATAGTGTCAATGTCTATCAAAACCCTGGCCGTGAAATGTATGGATGATTAACTTTTGCTGTGATTAAACTGTATTATTGGTACAATACATGCTTGTTTCACTTTACTTGCGCATGATGAAATTGATTTTTTTTAAATTAAGTGACCAAAATAAATATATAGATAAACTTAAGTGATGAAAAAATAATTTATCCTTATTTAAATTAATATTGAATTGTTTTTAGGAAAAAACTTTAATACACAGGCGTTTACACGTGGCTTTAGTTTTAGGGGTTAGGGTTTTAGTTTAGGGTTTAAGGTTTAGGAGTTTAGGTTGTAGGGTTTAGAATTTAAGGTTAGTGTTTAAAATTTAGTGTATAGGGTTTAAGGTTTAGGGTTTAGGGTTTAGTTTTTTAGGGTTAGGAATTTAAGATTTAGGTTCTTATAGTATAAATATACAGACTTATATAAAATTAATTTTATACCGCACGTGTATCAAAGTTTTATCCTTTTTTAATACCATTTAAAAAAAATATAAACCAATTCAACTCAAAGCCATGAAAATAACAAAGGAATAAAGCGTCATTAATACCTAAATTTGACAATTTCGTCCAATTTGGTCCTTAAACTTTTCTATCCACGTTAACATGAGAACACAAATAATTTTTTTTTTAACTTTTGTCTTTGAACCTGATTTTCTTGTCCTTTTAATGATGTCACTCCAAACAAAATTGTACCATGTCATCTCAAAAAAAATTTATATAGTAAAATTTTCAAGTGATGCCAGAATCTCGGACTGTCACATAACCATAAGGACTAAATATTTAAGTTTAAAGATCAAATTGAAAATTTTTTCAAATTCTAGAACTAATGTGGACAAAAGAGGATTGAGGACTAATTTTAAAAAATGACCAACTTCATGGACTAAATGTTGCTTTATCCCAATAATTAGATGCATAAACTGAAGTCCGATTCGGCCCAAGCTAGTATGAACAGTTGTCGAAACGGCGTCGTTTTCAAAGATAAGAATTTCATTAATTTCTATTTCCCCCCTACCAAAATAAAAATTCCTGAGCCGAGAGCGAGATAAAAGGGAGCAAAAAAACCCAAACCGAAAATCCCTAACCCTAGAAAAACAATGGACAAAGATAAACACGCATCCAAACGGTCCCGAGCCCGCGACGGCAGGCACCACCGTGACTCCGATCGCCACCACGACGACCGCGACTCCCACCGCCGATCGGATCATAGATCTTCCACATCGCTCCGTGACGAGCGCGAGAGATCTTTCGAGAGGGAAGGTTCTAGAGATAGGAAGCATCGTGAGGGTTCCTATGAAGAAGTCGAAGCGAAGAAAAAGAGGAAAGAGAGGGAAGAGAGTGAGGAGAGAGGGGAGAAGAGGAGTAAACTTGGAGAAGAAAGCAGAAGGGAAAAGATAGAGAGGAGGAGATTTGGGGATAAGGCTAAAGAAGATGATGAAATTGAGTTATCCAATGGCGCCAATGGTGGTGATCCATTTCACAATGTAAGTCTTTGAATTTTTTTTTGTTAGTTTTATCTTTGCGATAATTGCTTTTTATTATTTGTTTGGCTGTTGGAAAATTGAAACGAGAAATGAAGTTTGATTAAAAAAGCAGTGATAAATTTAAAGCGTCTAAGACTAAGCTTGTTATACTTTAGAATCTATAATTTTGTGTTCTATCATTTTTATGAAATAAAGAATATGATACTGGAAGATAAGTAGCAAATATAAAAACTTGGATTCTAGTATATTTGGAATGGGTATTTTCTTAATGTTTCAGGGTAATAAGTTAAATCTTATTTCATCAATTTTATGTTGTTTTCTGGGATTTAAACGGATATTGCCAATGAGATGTCATGTTGTGGACACTATTTAAATGCACTGATTTGAACACCAAAGTTCCTTGATATTATGCATTTCTTTCAAATGGCCACTCCCACCAGGAGCGGATTGTTGCCTTATGATATAAATTCTGTTGAGTTGGTACTTATTACATAAGTTCTTGACCATGTTTAGCAGAACTTCTTTTTCCTAGTTCTGTCCTTGGGCTGTCAGTTTCATCGGTTTATGGTTGGAGGAGTCATAGTTGATAGTTGTTGCCTTCTTACATTTACAGCCAGTTCACAATATTATGTATGATTTGATTCTATGTTGGTCCAGCTCTTCATTTTTCTTGAAGTATCTGTCTTTCACCATGTTTGACTATATACACACTAACTTAAGTATAACTAAGAAATTAGCTAACATCACATGGTAGTATGAGATATGAAATGTATAATAATGCACAATATTATTTAACTGAAATGTAGGATGGTGATTTCAATGTAGTTATCTTGACATTATGCTAATTTATAATTGATCTAAAGTTTTTTCATATTGCTGAAATCATAAGATTGTATGCTGATGTAATTTACCTTTTTCCGTACCTGAAGGGTGCTGCTCACGCATCATTACCAAAGACTGGTCACCCTCTTCCTACCAAGGTATCTTCGATTTCTACTGCTGAAAATAAAGCATATAGTGTTACCGGATCTCATGAGGTTACTGGATCTAGTACAGATGGCTCTTCATCTACTGGGAAAAGTGGTGCAAATTTCTCTCTTGATGCCTTAGCCAAAGCAAAAAAGGCTTTACAAATGCAGAAAGAATTAGCTGAGAAATTAAAGAAGATACCTGCCGTAAGTTAATATTTCTTTCCTTTTTTCAAAAAGAAAAAATTTCCTCCGGTTCTTTTAAATTAAAGAAATTCATGTTGCATTGGTATTGGTATGTGTAGTTGAACAAAGCCCCTAGCTCGAGTTCAGTAGTGACTACTCGAACAGTTCAAGGACCAGTCTCATCTGTGACTACATCTATTGCCAGTGGACCATCAAGCTCATCAGCCCCTCCTGCCTCTGCACCTGTAGCCTCTTCAAAGCCACCTACTACTGGCGCGGCTGCTGTTCAAGGCCTTGCATCAATACCCAATCTAGAAGCTGTTAAGCGTGCTCAAGAGCTGGCTGCCAAGATGGGATTCCGCCAGGACCCTCAGTTTGCTCCTCTAATAAACTTGTTTCCTGGACAGGTGCAAGTTGATGTTCTGGTTCCTCAGAAACCTACCAAGGCACATGTTCTACGTGTTGATGCACTTGGTAGGGAAATTGATGAACACGGTAATATCATAAACGTGACTAAACCAAGTAATCTTAGCACCCTCAAGGTTCGTGAAATTTGTACTCTTGGAGTCTTGGTGCAATCCTTGTTATTTTCTTATTCAGCGCTATTTGTGTTACTTTCGAGGCTGTTATTTAACTCAAACCATATGACTTTTCAGGTCAACATTAACAAGCAAAAGAAGGATGCTTTCCAGATCCTTAAACCTGAGCTGGAGGTGGATCCGGAATCAAATCCACATTTTGATGCTCGGATGGGAATTGATAAGAATAAGCTTATTAGACCAAAAAGGATGACTTTTCAGTTTGTAGAGGAAGGAAAATGGTCAAAAGATGCAGAGATCATCAAATTGAAGGTATTCTTGTGTTTTTTATTTCTTTGATTCTTCCATTAGTTTGTCTGGTTTTGTGATTATTGTCTATTTATTTCAGAGTCAATTTGGAGAAGCAAAAGCGAAAGAGCTAAAAGCAAAGCAAGCACAATTGGCGAAGGCAAAGGCTGATATAAATCCCAATTTAATTGAGGTATCAGAAAGAATTATTACGAAGGAGAAACCAAAAGACCCGATTCCTGAAATAGAGTGGTGGTAAGTTGATATTCTTCTCATTTTCGTATAACTTTAAGGTTACATACCTTCAATTAATTCAATCACTTAGGTGACCTTGTTTGATTCAACATGTCATCAAAGTTAACCCGAAAAATCCTTCAGCTGGGTATTATGTGTGAAGAATATATATTAATTGCACAAAATGCAGTTATTTGAATGGTTGTTTTTGTTGTACTTTCTGCTTAAGCTGTAAACAGAAGCTCAAAACTCTTGCCTTCTTGATTATGTTAGTATTACTTATTAGTATTCAAGCTGAGAGTTAAGGCTTGCAATGCCCTTCACCATGTTTAAAGCCAAAAGAGTTTGCATTTACTTTTGGCATCATATATCATTGCCATATTAAAAAATTAAAGGAAGCATTTCAATCTATGATACTCGGACTCGTGTACAAGTGTCGGGTACGGACATGCTTATTATTTTTTAAGTTTTTCCTTTTTATTTTGTGTGTTCTTGGACCATTTTTGCATCTCTGTCTGAATATGTGTTGGACATGGTATTTTAAAAATATTAAGAGTTGGATTAATGGAAATTACAACTACTAGGCTATTTCATTTGTTTACATTACCTTTTTCTCATTGTTTTTGGGTATATTTCAGGGATTTGCCGATTCTGGTTTCGGGTTCCTATGATGGCATTGCTGATGGTGTGCTAAGTGAAGATAAACTGAAGAAGGAGAAGATCACGATTTATGTTGAACATCCTCGTCCAATTGAGCCTCCTGCTGAGCCAGCTCCACCACCGCCTCAGCCCCTGAAGCTAACCAAGAAGGAGCAGAAGAAACTTCGGACTCAGAGACGTCTGGCCCGGGAAAAGGATAAACAGGAGATGATTAGACAAGGCCTGATCGAACCTCCCAAGCCAAAAGTTAAGTTGAGCAATTTAATGAAAGTTTTAGGCTCTGAAGCTACCCAAGATCCAACTAAGCTTGAAATGGAAATCCGAAGTGCTGCTGCTGAGCGGGAACAGGCTCACGTTGATAGAAACATTGCTCGCAAGCTTACCCCTGCCGAACGCCGTGAAAAGAAAGAGAGAAAGCTTTTTGACGACCCAGCTACGGTGGAGACGATCGTTTCGGTTTACAGGATCAATGACCTCTCACATCCCAAGACCCGCTTCAAAGTTGATGTTAATGCCCAAGAAAACCGATTGACTGGTTCTGCTGTTATCTCCGAGGGCATTAGTGTTGTAGTCGTGGAAGGTGGAAGCAAAACCATTAAGAGGTACGGGAAGCTTATGCTTCGACGAATCAATTGGGCTGAAGCTGTAAACGAGAACGAAGACGGAGATGAAGATGAAGACGAAGAGAAACCGCCTAACAAGTGCACGCTAGTTTGGCAAGGTAGCGTCGCGAAATCAAGTTTCAACAGGTTCTCATTTCACGAGTGCATCACCGAAGCAGCTGCGAGAAAGGTATTTGCCGATGCGGGAGTTGGCCATTACTGGGACCTTGCGGTCAATTTCTCTGAGAATGATTTTTGATTTCTTCAAAAAAAAAAAAAAAAACTCAGGCTGAACAACAAGACACTGGATTTTCTCTAATCATATGAATTGTTGTTATAAGAAGTTAAGAACTACTTCATCGAAGTCCTTTTGTTCGATCATCGTTCTTCGAGTTCGGTTTGTTGAATGGTCGGATTCGGGCCGAATTTAAGTATTGTATTATCAATAGTTTTGTCTACTTGGCTTTAGTTCGATCTTGAACTATGAATAAGAACTTGCCTGTGGAACAAAATTGAAGTCTTCCTTTGTTGGAACATGAATTTAAGCTGAGGTTTTTATCATTCGAAAAATATTCCATACTTATGCTAGGTATACATTTGTTTTTGTTTCGGGGTTATGATTTAGTTTAGTGTTTATTTTGCGAGGTTTAATATTTGGAGTTTATAATTAGAATTTAGGTTAATGTTTTAAAGTTAGAGAATTATATTTAAGTTTTTAAAGAGTAAATATGCATATTTTATATTTTTTTACAGGGATGTATAAAAAAATTAATCGTTATCATATATTTTCCACATCATCAATTTAAATAGAAAATATTTATTTTATTTATCCATATCAATAACTTAAATATAAAATATTTATTTTATTTTATTGTACAATATATTCTAAAACTGTACATTCTAAATTGTTTTGTAAGCTTCAAATGTTTTAAGTAATCTTTTTATTGTTAATATGGTGTAAATTATGTCTTTTTATTACTTTAATAATTTGTTTGAGAATTAAGTGTCAAAATTACAAATGCAATAATCAGATATTATTATCATTCCAAAACATACCCTAATTTTCTTTTAAAATAGTCGAACGCCGCCTACTATTTTTTTTTTATTTTTGAGTTCCTCTATAACATCATTGAACCGAATGCCACAATTGGGCCCTAAGCCTAAAAATCCATACGATAAGAATCTTTTAGTTTCAAACCCAAAGTATTATAGGTCCAATAAAATATAAGTCCATATATTGAAAACATAGTTAAATTCGAATATTCAAAACAAGATTCATGGAGCTCCAATTATAAGTATTAAAACATTTGACTTTACCCAAATAGTACAAAATAAAAGTTACAAAATACATATAGGGTCTTACGAAATACATAGCCCATTACATCTAGTATTTATACTCAACCACTAGAGTTGATGCTGAAATCCAAGCCTTGATGGTGCTCCTTCAAGCCTTGCAACAACCTACTAACCTGCGAATGGAAACAACGATTTCAAACGCTAAACTAACAAAGCTTAGTGGATACACCGCCACTCAACCATGCTTCATGCAAATCATAAATAAAGTAATGTAACATGAATGATATCATGGCAAGATAACAATGACGCTACCATAACCGCCTAAACACATGGCCTTATGAATGTATGATTACGCACACAACTCATACTAGAACCTCATACATTTACATAGCATCACACAAATAACACCAACAACATTAAGTGAGGTTTGCGTCCACAAAACATCGGAATCCTTCACTTGAGTGAAGTCTGCGTCCATATAGCATCCTACACTATGAGTAAGGCACGCGTCCACATAACATCGGGATCCTATACTTAAGGGGATGAGGCCCACGTCCACATAGCATCGGGATCCTACATCCATGCTCGGAATCTCTCATCAAGCATTTTCGAATGAGGCCCGCATCCACAAAGCATCGGGATCCAACATTTAGAAATCTTCAAGGTGTTGCAACACACTTAGGGTATCCAAATCCCAACAACAAGGGATGACTCGACTATCTAGGCGTCCCCTCAGCAGACAACAAGGACCCAACTACCACATAGCCTCGATTGATCCACCTAGGATCACTATGGGTTACTACCTCACACGGTTTACCCATTATTTACCAAGTCATTAGCCAATTATTTCTCATACGGGGTTAAAATCTCTATTTCTCAATTTTAGTATTCATTTTACACCTTAAAAGACCAAGGGCCCTTTTTCTCGAATTATAGAACCCCCGAACATAAACTCAAATTCTTTGGACAGTATGCCCAGCGAGTACCAGTACGCCTAAGTGGGTATCGGTACTTCCCTCTAGGTACCGATACTCATCTATGAGTACCGATACTCATTTTAGGTTTGAAAGATCTGGACTCTCAAGCCGTACCAATACGCTTCATCCCATATCGGTACTCACTATCGGTACTAGGATCGCCCCGTACCGATCTAAGCCCGTATCGGTACTCCTACTTTCGTGTACCGGTATGCTTAAGCCTTCCACAGGCAATGTAATAGTGTGTGCCGATATGCACTATGCGTACCGATACGCAAAGACGCTACTAGAATTTTAATCGACCAAGGGGTACCGATACACGAGAGGCCATACCGGTACACCTATCACAACCTGTCTTCCTTATATACTAAGGTGTACCGATACTCTATCTTCTGTACCGGTATGCGCGTCCGAGTTTTGAACTCTAGGGGTGTATTTTACCCAAAAACACTGCTTAACCTACATGGTTAAGCCCCAAATCGTTCCTACAAGTTATAGTGATAGTATTAGGTGGATTACTGCCAATTTCAAGCCATTACAACAACAATTCTAAGATTTGCCATTAACAACCACACAACCTATATCAAGGCCAAAAACACCAAAACATGCTTCAAAGCTTAACTTCATGATTTCAAGGAAACTATGAGAGTTAGTAGTGTACTAACCTTGATTCCACAGCTGAGAATAAATCCCTTAACCACAGCTTAAAGTCTTGCTCTTCCCTTGCTCCTTTGAGGAGTTCCCAACCACTTTCACTACAATAGATGTTACCAGACGTGTTACTACCTGGTAGGGAGAATTAGGGAAGTTAAAACTCAAACCTTTACAAGAATAAAGCCCCTAAACACCCATTCTTGTTCTCCCTCATCAACCCCCACCAAAACATACTCTTCCACCAAAACTAGCCATCCTTACCGTGAAATGTAGATCCTTCCAAGCTGGTAAAACTTCCCTCAACAAGCCAAACGTGATTCTTATTTCAAACTCTCAAAATTCTACCTTTAGATGGGGCGTTGTGGGTGAGAGTAAGTTGGAAGAAGAAGATGAATAAATTAAGACATGATGATCTCATTTCTTGAAGAAGTGTAGAAAAAAAGTCTTTCTTCCCTCCCCAAACTTTACCATTTAATTACTTACCATAATACCCCTCTTACCCACTTCTTAACCCAACATCCACAAGAGCCCAACACACACATGTTGGCCTGAAAGACGCTTAAAAGCCTAAAAACACGATCTAAATATAAGGCCCATGCCTCAATCAAACCCAACCCTCAGATCCTGAAATATGGGTTGTTACAACTCTCATATCTTTAAAGAAGTTTCATCCTCAAAATTTACCTGGTGTAAACAAATGCGGGTAGAACATTCTCATGTCGTCCTCCACTTTCCACGTTGCCTCTTAAACACCATGGTTTTTCTATAACATTTTCACCAAGGGTATGCACTTGTTGCGAAGCTCTTTAACTCATGTGTCAATGACCATAATCAGCACTTACTCATATGTCAAATCGACATTTACCTCAGTCTCTTCGAGCGGAACAACATATGAAGGATCAGAATGATAACGTCTCAACATAGACATATGAAAAACATTGTGAATACGAGCCAACTCTGGTGGCAAGGCTAACCGATAAGCCACATGTCCCACTATCTCAAGTATCTCATAAGGTCCGATATACCTTGGGCTTAATTTTCCCTTACGTCCAAAATGAATGATGTAACCCCCTAAGCCCGCCTATGCGATGCACCTAAGCCTATGAGGTCATATTCGGGTCACCGGAGCAACCCACTGACTCAGTCATATTAAAATTCCTAGAAATACATTTTAAAGTGCAAAATAAATTTTCTGTTAAAACCATATTAAAATTTCGTTTACACAAAACTGAAATCCAGAAAACAAAATACAGACTCAATCATAAAATGAATCGTGACGTACATGCCCACTAATACCCAGGTACCGTACTTTACGTGCAACGCCAAGGGAACTCCCAACTGATATCGGTCATATATCTTTAATTGAATTTCTTTAACCTGAATGGTGAAACAAAGTGAGCTTGGGAAAGCTCAATAATACAAAACTACCTAATGATGTTATATGCAACAAACATGTGATAGGTTAATCAGAACTGGTGCGAGGAGCCAGCATTAGAAACGTTTTGGCACAAATTATAGTTCATAAAACTGTTACACTTAAAGGTAACAACGATGTTCTTTATTCGATCACACGGTGTTAGGAAATAAACACATACCTCGGAGATCCAGAAGAAGGAAAGATTATAAAAGTTGATTCGGAGAAAGAGTTTAGTGTATCACATTAAGCACATTTTAGAACATACTGAGAGTTTCTAACATTGATAAATTATTCAATAGGGTAGATTTCAGAAGAGAACATAAATTTTACTTTAAATTATCTAACTACCCTCTATTCGTACACTGATATGCAGAATCTTATAATTGTATCCATAAAGACTTACCTGAGGCCCATGGGCCTAGGAGCTTACAGAAAGGCTTACCCTAGGCTCATTAGGCCTAGGAGCTTACCTAAGGGGATGCCTTAGGTCCAGAAGGACTTACCAGCGTTGAGCCTACAGATCTACAATCATATCCCAGAAGTACCCCAGAGTAATTTGTTAGCGTGGACAAACGAAATAAGAAAAACATAAATAAAACATATATTTTCATAATATTAGAAATCATAGAGTAAATTTTTTAGATCAGACCCGGAGATATTTTTTTAGACAGATAGAATTTATGATTTAGATCAGAGTGATATAGTCTTAGTTTTAGACCATAAAGAATATACATGTGCAAGAAACGCACTAAACGGTTTGATCGACTCTTAATAATCCTTAATAATTATTGACTGGAAAAACTATTCTCCATTACCCTTCCAAACTGATTTCAGGATTAAGGACCTTACTCGAAAGAGTTAAATAATCATTGACTTCATCTAAGTATACAAGAATTTTATCGCAAGGTCAGTCACAAATTCTGATATATCCCGATTATTCAAGAAAACAATTATACTTGGAGAGTACCAATCACTTTGCTCATAAGGCATTTTGGGTCCTTTTGATTCCTAAGGGCAATTTAGTAAATACAGCCCAAAAGGGGAACATTTAAAACTTGCAAAAATTCGTGGCTTTTAAATGGCTAATCAGACTTCCAAACTGACCGCTTTCGCCATATGACAATATTGTTGTGGTTTTAAGTATCCAAAACAAATACGCCTTACATATGTTCATTCCTTAGTTCTGGTAGCCTTATATAGTTAAATTGATCACCCTCGTAATCATTATTGATATTTCACGGCGTAATTTAACATGTCTTTGCATTTTAATAAACCAAATACAAAGCAGTATCTGAGATAACCATCATATCTAGATTATGCTTCTCGACCTTTACAAACAATACGATTTTTAAGATTTTATTATGGGTTAAGATTTCTCGAGGGTATTCTCTTATGTCGATTCATGTCGGTAACTTAATCATTATATAGGTCCAGGATGTCTTAACAATTTTAGAAGTTTTGCCGCTTGAATAAATTTCGATCATTTTAGTCATTCTGATCCTTCCAAACAATTTATTCATTTCAGAACCCGAGAGCGTATCTATCATTCGATTAATTTATTGAACTCGACGCTTGAAAATATTTTAATCATTACAATCATCCAAATCAATTCAGTCTTTCTATCATTTGGACCAACTCGACAATTCTGAAATACTTTCAGAAACTTTATCTTCAAAGTTTTATCCAGAATTCTTGATAAATTCAAGTATTTTGTTTTCTCACTCACTAGAATCATGATACCGAGATCTTTCCCAATAATTTTAAGGATTTCAGGCAATGTAACTGTTTTATAACAAAAAGTGCATATTCCAGACCATTCCCTTAGTTGGGGGTATAATTGTCATTCGAACAGCTCAAGGGCAATTTCGTCATTTAGCGTCCAATTATTCAAGACATTAGTTTCATTAGCATAAAATCAAAAATGGTTATTTAATGATTGTTAATTAATCACTGAACTCAGAAATCCTTTCGACTATCAAACTTTTTATTCGATTATTCAATCTTGTTTGGATCACCCTTCTTATTTTTCGCCAATGATTTGACTTAACCAAGTTAATCGTAGCTTAAGCAGAAACCCGCATGAATTAACCAAATACCATTATGTTCATAGAACGTGCAAAAGGTAGTAAAGTATTACCTTGATTCGGTGTTACTTCAGTCGAACTTTAAAACTTCCATCGCTCTCGAACCCGAATTCGAATTCCACTAAACTCGTATAGGGGTCGTGAAATCCTTCAATCAAACATAGCCATTAATTAGTCCTTATTCTCAAGTCCATTGCTCTTTAAATTGAAAATCAGTCACAAATACAAATTCAGGTTCAAGGTCAAAGCTGAAGGCTTTCAAGTTTGAATTTCATAAAACCGACTTCAAAAACGGACTCAAGAGGTCGAAAAACATAAAATAGGGATTTTCAAAAAATTTGACTTTTTGGTCAAAGTCAACGTTGATGTCAGTAGTCAAAGCCAACGATGACGTCATTGGTCATCGATCAATGCTGAAGTCAGCAGTCAATGCTGATGTCAGTGGTCAAAGGTTTGACTTTGGTGAGTTGACTTATTGGGTTGACTCGATCGGGCTGACACACTAGGTCAACTCGGTCGACGGGTCAGGTTAGACGGGTCAGATCGGGTCAGCAGTTAACGCTGACGTCAGCAATGAGCGAAGGGTTTCCAAACCCTAAAATTGATGAAGCTTCCAGCTTCGATTGCCGACGATCAAACGGATGGTTTGGCGTACGGGTAAGAGGGTTTTGTCGGACGGGGACAAGGAACGCGGTGGTAGAGGCGGTGAGGGCCACAAATGTGCGGTGGTGGTAGATCGATTGGTGGCCGGTTATATAGAAAAGAAGATAAAATATTTAAGGGTTTGGGGAAATTTTGGTTCGAATGAGGGTAAACTGAAAATCCAGATCAGATTTTATCAAAATTTTCTATAATTACTAATTAAGGTTTAAGATTAAAATTGTGGAAGAATTATACCAAGAACTCCCTAGCTCAGTTGGCTGGGCAATCAGCTATAATATGTATAAGGTGTGGGTTCGAATCCCACAACCACATCCCCCGTCAAATGCATATTTTCCTTTCTTTCCTTTTTTTACATAGGTGTTACAAATGATTCATTTTCATAGAGATGCCTTGAGAAACATTTTTTCACCGACATCATACTCAATATGTTTGCGTTTCTGATCCGCGTAGGCCTTCTGTCGGTCAAAGGCCACTTGCAACCTTTCCTTGATGATATGAACCTTCTTCTCAGTTTGACTAACCAAATCGGATCCCACGATCCTCCTCTTGTTGAGCCCAGTCCAACACAAGGGTGTCCTACATTTACGCCCATATAACGCCTCAAAAGGGGCCATCTTTATGCTCAACTGGTAACTGTTGTTGTAAGCAAACTCTACATGCGGCAACTGGTCTTCCCAACTCTTCACAAAGTCCACAATGCAACACCAGATCATATCCTCAAGAATCTGAATAATACGCTCAGACAGACCATTGGTCAGAGGGTGAAAAGCTGTTCTGAAATATAGCTTAGTGTCTAAGGCATTATGGATCTTCTTTATGCACAGTTGAGCCATAATGCCTTGGACACTAAGCTATATTTTAGAACAGCTATATTTGATCGATGATGGCACACCATGCAACCTTACTATCTCATTTATGTACAGTTGAGCCAACCTTTCCAAGGTGAATCCATACCTACCGGCAAGAAATAAGCAGACTTAGTCAAACGATCCACAATAACCCAAATAACATCATACTTTCTTTGGGCCATAGGTAAGTCGATAACGAAATCTATGGTGATCCAGTCCTATTCTATTGTGGTATCTGAATCGGCTAGAGTAACCCTGATGGAACCTGATGTTCCGCCTTCACTTGCTGACAAGCTAAGCATCTTGTTACAAAGTCAGGGACATCTCTTTTCATACTCGACCACCAATAAAAAGGACAAAGATCTTGATACATCTTGTTGCTTCTCGGATGTACAACGAAAAGACTACGATGTGCATTTCTTAAGATGCGGTCTCTCAAATCTTCCAAGGCCGAAACACACTACCGCCCATTGAAGTACAAACACCCACTATCTCGTACCTCAAAGTCTGAAGCTCCACCTCTTTGAACTACTTCAAAATGCGCTACTAATTCTTCATCCAAAACTTGAGTCATTTTTATCTCTTGTACCAATGTAGGTTTAATCCGAAGCTCGGCTAGAAGACCACCATCCTCGGTCATCCTTAATCGGGAAAACATAGCTCTCAATTACGACATAGATTTCATACTTAGTGTATCACCCACAACATTTGCCTTATTGGGGTGATACTCTATGTTGCAATCATAGTCATTCAACAATTCAATCCACTGTTGTTGACTCGGATTCAACTCCTTTTGTGTAAGCAGGTATTTCAAGCTCTTATGATCCTTATAAATATAAAATTTCTCCCTATAGAGATAGTGCCTCTAAATCTTTAATGCGAAGTTGACAATAGTGAGCTCTAAAATATGGGTATGATAATTCTATTTGTGCAGTTTAAGCTGTCTCGAAGCATAAGCAACCACCTTACCCTCTTGCATAAGGACACAACCAAGCCCATTCAGGGACGCGTCACTAAATACAACATACTTTTTTCTGGGCTCGGGTTGGGTTAAGACTGGAACCTCCGTGAGATAAGCTTTTAGTTGCTCAAAACTTCGTTGTCTTTTCTCATTCTATTTAAAAGGGACCCTTTTTGCAACAGCTTGGTCAATAGTGCGGCTATAATGGAGAAACCTTTACCAAACCGCCTATAATACCCGGTCCATAGAGGTTTCCACTCCACCACAGCCTGTACCTTCTGAGGGTCCACATAGATCCCATCCGCAGCAACTATATGACCAATGAATGCCATTTTTGAAAGCCAAAATTTGCACTTACTGAACTTGGCAAAAAGACGTCTATCTCGGAGAGTCTATAAAACTACATGCAGATGGTAGCCGTGCTCTTTTTCTGAACGCGAATACACCAATATGTCATCAATAAAGACCACAACAAACTGATCTAGGTACGGTTGAAAAATTCGATTCATTAAGTCCATAAAAGCTACAGGGGCGTTGGTAAGTCCAAACTGCATTACCAAGAATTCATAGTGCTTATATCGCGTCTTAAAAGTGATTTTCTGGACATCCTCTTCCACCACATTCAACTGGTAGTACCCTGACCTCAAATCTATCTTAGAAAACACATAAGCACCTCTTAACTGGTAGAATAAATCATCAATTCTCATAAGGGGATAACGATTATTTACCGTTACCTTATTAAGCTACCGATAATTAATACACATCTTCATAGACCTATTTTTCTTTTTGATTAAAAGAACCAGTGCTCCTCAAGGCGAAATGCTCAATCGGATAAAACCTCTCTCTAGCAACTCATGGATTTTCTTCTTCAAATCTTTCATTTCTACGGGTGCCATCTGATACGGCGCAATGGACACTGGTATTGTACCCTGCATCACATCAATTTGAAGCTCTAACTTACGGTCAAAAGGTAGCCCGGATAACTCTTCCGAAAATAGATCGATGAACTCATTAGCAGTCCGAAGGTTCTCAAGCATTGGACCCACAATCCTTGCATCCACCACATGAGCCAAGAAGGCTTCTCAACCCTGTTGCAACAACCTCTGAGCTGGCAAAGCCGATACCACACTAACTAGGCTCGAATTTCTCTCACCTCACACAATCGGCTTGGAACCATCCGTAACACGAAGCTTCAAACTCTTTGCTCTACATCTCAAACTAGCATCATGCTCAAAGAGCCATCTATCCCAAGATGGCATCAAACTCTTGAAACTGTAAAACCATTAAATCCGCTAAAAACAATGACCCCTAAACCTCGATCAGATATCTTCGATACACCTTACCTACCAACACATCATATCCCAAGTGACAAGTCACACGAACTCCTACTTCTAGATTCTCGGCAGGAATATACAACTGCTGAGATATCCCACTATGAATGTAGAAGTGGGTAGACCTCGAATCTACAAGAGCAATAATAAGAACCGAAAACAAGATAAACATACATGAGATAACATTTGTAGCTGCGCAATCCTCCTAATCCCTGACTGCATACTGCCTAGCTGGTGCTCTCATGGTAGATTGAAAGGTGCCCGATACATGGCTTGCTCCTCCTCGAGCGAGGCCTCGACTCCTCTAGGCCGGATATGCAGTCTTCTGAACCTGATCTGGAGAGGTCACAACATCTACTGGGCAGTCTTTCACAAAGTGATTCGGTGACCCACACTAGTAACAAACTCTCAATGCTCCCCAACACTCACCTCTGTGTTTGCGTCCACACTTATTGCAAACTGGTGCGCCCACACTCATCTGTAAACCCTCCGAGCTTATCATGGATGAAGAAGAAGATGGCCTTCTACGGCCAGTTGACTCAAATCTTCGGTCTGACCTTAAACTTCAATTCGATACTCCTCTATTATAGCTCCACTGATTTCTGCTTTTCCCCGAGAAGTCCCGCGAGTTGTTAGAGGAGTTCTTGGTCCTCCAACCTGAACTCTATTGCCCACCAGACAGGCTATATGTTAAGCCTTGCACCTGCTCAAGAAACTTGGCACTCGAAGTCAACTCCGGGAACACATTCGGTGGTGCAGCAGTTAGGTAAGTCTAAATTTCTTTCCTCAATCCCTTCAAGAACCTCTTGCACCTCATCTTTTTAGTGGAAACTAATTTAGGAGCATGCCTACTCAGCTAGAGAAACTCTTGCTCAGATTCGAAGACCGATCAGTTTTCTTGTACAAGATGATTGAACCGGTCTCTCAAGGTGTCGATGTGAGCATCGCCCACATACTTCTTTTCAAACACGTCAAGAAAATTGTCCTAAGATGGTCGATTGGGGTGCCGCCCAAGCTCTACTATTTCCTACCATTCTCTAGCATTGCCCTTCAACGAGGTCACATCATCGAATTTTAGCATTAAAACAAGTACGATTTTGACTCATGGGCATGTATTCTCTAGACACCTATACACTCTTCTAAACTCCCCAAGGACTTCCTAAAACCGACTAAACCTAAGCTATAATATCATTAAGTGTAACACCCTTGACCCGGATGCCAAAATTGGGCTCTAAGCCCAAAAATCCATACGATAAAAATATTTTATTTTTTAAACCCAAAGCATTATAGGTCCAATAAAATATAAGTCCATACATTGAAAACATAGTTAAATTCAGATATTCAAAACAAGATTCATGGAGCTTCAATTACAGGTATTAAAACATTCGACTTTGCCCAAATAATACAAAATAAGAGTTACAAAATACATATAGGGTTCTACGAAATACATAGCCCATTACATCTAGTATTTGTACTCAACCACTAGAGTCGATGCTGAAATCCAAGCCTTGATGGTGCTTCTTCTAGCCTTGTGACAACTTACTAACCTACAAACGGAAACAACGATTCCTAACGCTGAGCTAACAAAGCTCAGTGGATACACCGCCACTCAACTATGCTTCATGCAAATCATAAATAAAGCAATGTAACATAAATGATATCATGGCAAGATAATAATAACGCTACCACAACTGCCTAAACACATGGCCTTATAAATGTATGATCACGCACACAGCTCATACATTTACATAGCATCACACAGATAACACCAACAATATTAAGTGAGGTCCGCGTCCATAAAGCATCGAAATCCTTCACTTGAGTGAGGCGCGTGTCCGCATAGCATCAGGATATTACACTAAGAGTAAGGCTCGCGTCCACATAGCATCGAGATCCTATACTTAAAAGGATAAGGCCCGCGTCCACATAGCATTGGGATCCTACATCCATGCTCAGAATCTATTATCAAGCATCTTCGAATGGGTCTCGCGTCCACAAAGCATCAGGATCTAACATTCGGGAATCTTCAAGGTATTATAACATACTTAGGGTATCCAAATCCCAACAACAAGGGATGACTTGACTATCTAAGCGTCCCTTCAGCGCACAACAAGGACCCAACTACCATACAACCTCGATTGATCCACCTAGGATCCCTATGGGTTACTACCTCACACGATTTACCCAATATTTACCTAGTCATTAGCCAATTATTTCTCATACGAGGTTAAAATCTATGTTTCTCAGTTTTAGTATTCATTTTACACCTTAAAAGACCCTAAGGCCCTTTTCCTCGAATTATAGAACCCCTAAACGTAAACTCAAATTCCTTGGGCAGAATGCCCAGCGAGTATCGGTATGCCTATGTGGGTATCAGTACTCCCCTCTAGGTACCGATACTCATTCATAAGTATCATACTCGTTTTGGGTTCGAAAGAACTAGACTCTCAAGTCGTACCAATACGTTATATCCTGTATCGAACTCACTATCGGTACTAGGATCGCCCCGTATCGATCTAAGCCCGTATTAGTACTCCTACCTTCGCGTACCAGTATGCTTAAGCCTTCTACAAGCAATGTAACAGTACGTACTGATACACCCTATGCGTATCAATACGCAAAGACGCTACTGGAATTTTAATTGACCAAGAGGTACCAATACACGGAAAGTCGTACCGGTACGTCCCTCACAATATGTCTTCCTTATATACTAAGGCGTACCGATACTCTATCCTCTGTACTGGTACGTGCGCCCAAGTTTTGAAATCTGAGGGTGGATTTCACCTAGAAACCCTGTTTAACCTACATGGTTAATCCCTAAATCGTTCTTACAAGTTATAATGATAGTATTAGGTGGATTACTACCAATTTCAAGCCATACAACAACAATTCTAAGATTTGCCATTAACAACCACACAAGCTATACCAAGACCAAAAACACCAAAACATGCTTCAAAGTTTAACTTCATGATTTCTAGGAAAACTATGAGAGTTAGTAGTGTACTAACTTTGATTCCACAGCTGAGAATGAAGCCATTAACCATAACTTCAAGCCTTGCTCTTCCCTTGCTCCTTTGAGGAGTTCCCAACCTCTTACACTACAAGAGATGTTACCAAACGTGTTACTACCTGGTAGAGAGAATTAGGGAAGTTAAAACTCAAACCTTTACAAGAATAAAGTCCATAAACACCCATTCTCGTTCTCCCTTATCAACCCCCACCAAAACATACTCTTCCACCAAAACTAGCCATCCTTACCTTGAATTGTAGATCCTTCCAAGCTGGTAAAACTTCCCTTAACAAGCCAAACATGATTCTTACTTCAAACTCTCAAAATCCTACCTTTAGATGGGGTATTGTGGGTGAGAGAGTATGTTGGAAGAAGAAGATGAAGACATTAAGATATGACGGTCTCATTTCCTGCACAAGTGCAGAAAAATAGTCTTTCTTCCCTCCCCAAACTCTACCATTTAGTTACTTACCATAATACCCCTCTTACCCACTTCTTAACCCAACATCCACAAGAGCCCAACGCACACATGCTGGCCTGAAAGACGCCTAAAAGCCCAAAAACACGATCCAAATACAAGGCCCATGCCTCGATCAAACCCGACCTTCAGATCTCGAAATCTGGGTCATTAAATAGCCGGCGATCGGCAATCATCTACATGTTGGTTATTGATCGCGATGATTGTCGATTGCCGCTATTCATTATTTATCTTGTTTTTATTTATTATTATTTTTAATTTTTTTAAATTTTGATAATAATCTCTGCTCTTGTGGTACGCTTTTCTTCTACCTTTGTGGCATGTTTTCTTTGTTTTTGTGGTTTCATTTCATCTGCTGTGTTAGCATGATTTCATCATACTTTAGTGGTCGTTTGGTGCTCGCACATAGATCTTCACGACGCTAGTTTCTGATTATGATTCTTTCGGTGGTCATAGAAAGATAGATCCTCACTCGGTTAATGGTTGTTTGCCAATGTAATTAGTCCTGGGTAGTGGAGCAATCTGCCTGATAGTTTGGCTCGCTTACCACTCATTTTTCATCCCGTCATGTGTCTCGTTTGGACAGAGACAAAGAGATTCAGGAAGACTTGTGGATTTTGACGATATGCTAATCTCTATGGAAGCATTTAGTTTTCTTTGCCTTTTTTTAATTTTTGTCTGAGATTTTGGTAGACTAGTCTTCATTATTCTCTCTTCTGAATGTGTTGTATTTGTAATATCTTTCATGATTTTTAATAAATTTCAGTTGCCACTGTCTAAAAAAAATTCAAAATTTTAATATTTCCTAAAGTATATTTAAAATATATGTATTGAATTTTAAACTCGAAAAGATAATTTATGTATCATTAAAATTCAATAAGGATTTTCTTATGACACATTAAATATAAGATTTTTATGCCTTTTATTAAATATAAGATAATAGGACTTAATTATTACGATATCTAATTTGAGAATTTAATTAAAATGTTTTGAAATTTAAAGATGTTAAGACTAATAGCTTAGGAATATTCGCACTTAACTGAAAAAAATTAGTCCGGTTTTAAGACAAGTTAGTAAATTTTATCCCAAGCCTATACTGTAATTGCAGACAGGGGTCTTTTAGTAATTACGCAGCCTCTGATTTTTCACCTTTGAATGATCCTTATCCTTAGGGCTTAAGGCCCCTATAAAAAGAGAAACGCTGCGTTTAAGTAAGCTCCCTTTTTTCTTCGAAAAATCTAGGGTTTTTCATCTTCTCCTTCCTCTCCTCCCTTCTCTCAAATTTAATCGTAAGCTTCTTTTTCTTCTTGATTTTTGTGTGTAAATTTTAATTCTTTACTATTTCATATTTAAAAATTTCATTAAAATTTGAACTCTCATGCCCTTACGTCTCTAACTTCTTTAATTTTTTTTCATAGATCTGATGACTTTTTGAGCTTGTAAATTTTAAAATTTTAAATTTCCACTTTTTAAATATATACTTTTTTCTTTTGACTTGTAATAGTAATTTAAAGATGCAGGGATTTGATGCTTTTGCATGTTAGAATTGATAGCTGAAAAATGAAATCCCTTCTGCTCCTTTTGAAATTTATATTTAGTTTTTTCCTTGTGTATTTATGATCTGTATAGTAAAAGATAACATGAACTATGGGTCTGTTTAGATATTATTTGATTGCTGCTTTGACTTTCTATACTTGAATTTGTTTGCTATTGGATTTAAAGAAAACACTTCTAAAGAATTAAAATTAAAATTTTGGTTTTTAAGAAAATTTTGTTGTTTTTTTTCCTTGTTTGTTTAATATAAGATAAATTGAATTCCAGAATGTATATAGAGCATAAGCAATCAAACAATTTGAACTGATTGGTCTGAAGTTATGTAACAGCAACAGAAGCAAATAATTTAGCTCATAATCAAAGCAAAATTGTAGCATCAGACAGCATTGTAATCCTAGGAGAAAATAAGGGATATTAAGCTAAAGGCCGCACTTTCAGTAGGAGAGCAAAATATAGAACAAACTATGAGTTTGCTTTGATACTGTTTGACTGTTTCTTTTAATAATTGATTTTTGTTTGCAATTGGATATTATGGAGATACTTTTGAAGAATTAAAATAAAAAAGGTGTATTTTGGGGTAAACCATACATGATTTTATGTGTGCATGATATTATTTTCTTTTCTATGATGGAAGCAAAAGCGAGAGCTTTAAGGTGACATGAGCATAAAGTAGATTGTTGATGTCATTAATAATGATTGGAGTATTTTATTATGTAAATTTATGTGCCTTTTTGTTCTTGGGGTTCTAATGGCAACTGTTAATGCAGGGGAAAGACAAAATGCCCAGGTATGATGATCGCCGTGGTGGCACTCGCCTTTATGTTGGTCACCTGTCCTCGAGGACAAGATCACGTGATCTAGAGGACATGTTCAGCAGATATGGGAGGTAACGAAATCTTTTTGCTATGTTGAAGAATTCGTAAATTTAACTTAGTAGACTGGTTTAATAGTTGTGTTTCATTTGGTGTACTTGTTCCATGTGTTTTGTTGTATTTTTCTTCATTTGGGTGTTCATAGTTCTATTTTTTTGTATCGAAAGCCTTTAGGATACGCTCATGGTGTAGTGACAATGACGTAGGAGAAAATTGAGTCATTGCCAAACCCCTTGATGTAGAGCATGACCCCTGGTCCTCCTATTAGAATATACGAGTAAGAATGTTGCAACCCTCCATGTGTCAGTCTGGTTTAACTCAAATGATCTTGTTGAAGGTCCCTTGGCTTTTGCCTAACCTGGAGGTCTATGGTGAGAGGGTGACCTTGGTGGATTTGGCGAGTCTTTCTATAGTGTTATTGCGTGTTTTTATCGAAATGGCAACAATCTCAAAAGTCGGTGTTTTTCGTTCATCTGTGAGGGGCGCACTATCAACCCTTTGATAATTGTGTCATGATGGCCTTACTGTTTCTGGCACCCATTTGCGCAGAGTACGTGATGTGGATATGAAGCGAGACTATGCATTCGTTGTATGTATTTCAAACCTTTTTTAATTTAAACTGAAAAAACTTTTCTTGTTATATATGATTTCTTCACCATATATTGAAAATATGATCTATTTCCTTGGAACTTCTCGTCCTTGTTTTGTGTGTGGTTTTGTCTGCCTTCTTGATAACAGGAATTCAGTGACCCCAGGGATGCTGATGATGCAAGATATTCATTGAAAGGTCGAGACCTAGATGGATGCCGTATCATTGTGGAATTTGCCAAGGGAGTAAGTTTTATGATAACCTCACTGCCATAAATTTTCAAGAAGGCAATGGATGCTATATGAAACCGAATGACAAATTTAACATTCTTTGGTTAATGTTTTAAGCATTTATTTCCTCAATGCCTTCTGCTTTTGGTTGCATGATGCATAAAAGTTTGCATGTTCAGTTCTGTTGCTGCCTAGGGTGCTAGTAATGTGTCTAAATGCTGATGTGGATTTCTGAATCGGAAAATATAGACCTATAGATATAATTAAGCAGCAAAATATAAGATGCTTGTGGTTTTGTGATAAGCTGATAATCCCATGCATATGCTTTATGATCACGAGTTTGATGTTTAAATCAACTAATATGTGTAAATAGCTTCTTCTGGTGAAAAAGAAAGTGTAAAACCTGCCTTGAATTCGTAATGGTATTCAGTGTCATTCCTCTTTCTTATTGTTGTCCTAGACTTGATTCAATAATATTTGAACATTGAATCTGATTCGAATTGCAATTTAGGTGCCGCGTGGCCCTGGTGGATCCCGTGATTATGCTGGAAGAGGTCCTGCTCCTGGCTCTGGCCGCTGCTTCAATTTCGGAATTGATGGTCACTGGGCTCGTGATTGCAAAGCCGGAGATTGGAAGAATAAGTGTTACCGCTGTGGGGAACGAGGCCACATTGAAAGAGATTGTCAAAACAGTCCGAAGAAGCTGAGGTACTTTCCCATAAAAATCCCATCTGTTTTTGTTATTCAATCATTTGAAAACTTCTATTTTGTGTACTTAGGATACAATTTTATTAATTTTATTGTTGCAGCAGTAGACGGCGTAGTTACTCGCGCTCACCTAGTCCCCGATGCTACAGCCGGGGGTGTAGTGACAGGTTTGCATTTGTCTTTCCTTTATAACGCAGATTGTTCGAGTCTTGTAAGCTGTCGTGCTCATTCTTTTTGTGTTGAATCTCTCAAACCTTCTACAGTAGATCGAGATCACCTGTGAACCGAGAAAGAAGCTTCGAGCGTGACGATAGAAGATCAAGGAGTCCCAAGTGCCACAGGCGTTGTCCCTCCCCAGCCCGAGGGAGGAAGCATAGTCCACCGCTCGATGAAAGAAGCCCACAAGAGAGACGTAGCCCGTCCCCAAGGGATCGCAGACATGCTAATGGTTTGGATTACAGTGCGAGCCCAAGGGGAAGAAGCATAACTCCAGATCATGAAGCTGACGCTGAGGACAAGCCTCCTTATAGGACCTCCACAAAGGAAAACGGCAACAGCCGCAGCCCTAGTCCTCCCCGAGAGGACCGAAGTCCCATTTACAATGACGAAGATGACGACAACCGCGCTTCTCCGAGACGTAGTGAATCAAATTAAGTTGCGGTGGTTTGAATGGTAGGACTTGGTAACAATCTGTGTTTGCTAGAACTTTTGAGATCCTAATATATTTTGATGGATTAACTTTTGTGTTATGAAATATTAAGCACTTTTAAGATATATTAGTCTAATTTCTATAAATTACTTTATAACTGTGGATTATTACGTCATAATTTCTGCAGTGATGGAAAAGGAATTTGTTTTATATTATTCATATTTAGGAACTAATATGGAAACAAAATCATTTATAATTGGAAACTGGAGATTTAAACTATTATTATTACTCTTGCATTACGAAGGCTAAAAATGAATTTTTATTTTCTAATCAATCTGATAAACCATTTTTAGGTCAAAAAAATCAAATAACGAAGTAAATTATTTTTTAAGTTATATTTTGATATATAAGTTGTAAATTACAATTTTTATTATAAAATTTAAAACTTAAATTTTTAACAACTTAAAATTTAAACTTTAAATCTTAAATTTAAACTCAAAACAACAAATTAAATCTTTGAACGCTAAAATTAAAAAGTTTGTGTAAAATTTATAAAAATTTGTATATAAAAGTATTTTTCTTATTTTTTATTGTGTATTATAATATTATCATCAATCATTAACTGAGTAAAATTTTGATTTGACTTAAAAAATTAAATTTTTTTATTTGTCTAGAATCATATTTTTATTTTGATTTTTTAAAATAAAATTTATATTATAAAATAAAACTTCAAATAGCTTGGAATTTTTAGTAATTGGTAGATCGATTTTTTAGTTTGAGTCAATTTTTTAAAAAAAGAAACAACTAGTTTTATTAACGAGAAAATATTTAAAATTACAATAAGGGTTTATAAAATATCATTGTAAACTAAATATATAATTTGAACATTCTCCTAAAACTAGCCACTTTAGTTCAGAACCACACATGAAAATGTTATAAACCCATCCAAATGCTCGATCGAAAAATAGATACGAAACCTGACTGCATCGGCAAAACGAACCACAAAAGGGGATGAAGTTATTGATAGACCACCGAGAAAACGCAAATCAGAGCCGAGCACCGTGAGAAACTTTTCACAAGTGCAAACCGCATATCCAAATTTAAACCGAAGGTCCAGAGCAGGAAAGATCAGCAGATTACAAATAAGCACCATCTTGATCAGTCGTAACGTCGTTAAATTCAACCCTGATAAAACATAAAATAAAGAACGGCCAAAACGACCGAAGGAGTAGAAGAAAACATGCTAAAAGACAGAGATAAACATGTCAATAGACAGAGTTAAACATGTCAATAGAGAGAGATAAAAGTGTCATAAAGGCAGAAAAACCGTATCACAAATACATAATTATTTTATTAAAAAAATAAAAATAAAAATAGATCAGGCGTTCGACAACCGGCAGTAAAACCGAAGTTGACGTCGGCTACAAAACAAAACTTGAGGCGTTAGGAGGAAGAATTGCCGAGATAGTAGAAAAAAGATTAGGGAAAAGTTCTATGCGGCTAGGGTTTTCTTTTCAGTATATCAGTTTGAGTCAAATTTTTTAATTCTATTTGATACATGTATATCACATAAAAACTATAAAAAAATTAGATCATGTATAGTTATAGAAAATTATGTAAATTAGATATGTAATCGCTTAATACATGTATATCCCTAGATATGCAATCGGGTCATATTAGAAAACAATGTAATCTATTTTGTTTTCATTTTCTTTTATATTTTTTTCTGATCAAAGTGTTTTTTTTTGTTGAATTTTGTGAACTCTGATTCTGTCTCTATTAACCTGCCTTTTACTTTTTCTTAACAGTATGTTTGGTTGCTGGGAAAATTAAAATAGAGTAGATAACGTTCACTGATGATTTCCTCTTGCTCTGTTTATCAAGTTTAAATATTTTTTTTTCTTTTGATTTTCTTTCATGTCAACTTGTTTTAAACAGATTGATTCCAATACTATATTTTATTGAATCGTTTCACAAAGTTTTTGTTCACCCTCGTAATTGTATTGATTTTAATTTGGTACTCAGCCAACCTCGGGGAAACCTTGTATTTTGTTAGAATTTTATGAAATCAATCATTTTTCATGATTAACATATCATTGTTGCATACACTTTTTTTTTCCCTTTCCTTTCATTCGAAGCATCCATGTTCGATATCCGTGTTGATCCATATTCAAGTATGGATATTGGAATATGATATCCTTGTCGATCCGTATCCGACCTGAGAATGTTCAAATTTGTCTAAGTTTTGTATTCGTTTGGAGTGTCATATCCTATAGCCATGCCCCTAGATATGTTGGACATGACTCATGAGTGTGGGTAATGGATATTTCAAGAAAAATAGTCGAAACGACATAATTGTGTTGGACATATACCTGTACCTAATACTCATATTCGAGTCCGAGTAACATAGATATTAACTTTATGACTGAAACTTGTGAGTTGGATGTATGTTCCCATTCTCAAGTGATCTTGATGATGTTCATCCATGTTATATTTTGACTCAAATTCTAATTGGTAATTAAGTTGGGTTTTATTGTAATTCTAGTAGTTGAAGATTATTTGGTAATTAGGATTTATTTTAATGAGTAAATATCTATTTTAGGTAGGAGATCTTATTGAATAAGGTTTCTTGGTGACCAAGTATTTGGGTCTATAAATATAGAATAAGTGTAACCCTTTGAATTACGAGATATCACGAGAATGAGAGAGAGGGAATTACTCTAGAGAGATCCACTTTTAGGTTCTCTACAACTATTATGCAGAGATGGGTATTGTAGAGATGTTGGGAAGAGTGTTTTGGTTCCACCGGGTTTTAAAATTACATGGGTTATTATGTATTTGTACTCTTCGGGTTCTCTACATTGATAGTAGATTGATTTCTCTTGTCTGTAAAAGTAGGCTATGCTGAACCACGTTAAATCTTGTCTCATGTGCATGTCTTGATCTATGTCGTTATCGTTTTAGTTATTTTGCCGCATAATAAATTCTTAACAATACATATCTTGATCTCCTTTGTGTGTGTGTATATATATATATATCATTGTTGTTGTTATTATTAACTTTTACGGATTATATTATTTGAGGTTCCGAAAATTTTCATGAGCTAAAACTACCGGTTCTTGTTGATGAGATGCATTACATGTGAATGAAGAAGCTATGTTTCTTCAAACCTTTCTCTAGCGATGGTGACAACGGTCCTTCGCCATTAGCCGGTGAGCAAGTTCTCCGGGAAAATACTTTGGACAGTGGTTTCGATGATCAACACGGTGGCACTAGCAACAAGGCTGCATACGGTTTCCACAGTCCTAAATGTTTGTTCGGAGAATCTCGAAAGCAAATGTCCCGTAGTCTGAGCTTTAATAACGATTCATGTGTTCGAAGGAGTCGTTCTTTTTCGCCGGCAGTGTTTCTCGTCGATGATCAAAACAAGTCTCCTAATGTTACTTCATTGTAAGGAATTTGATTTGCATATTTATTTATGGAGTATAAATCTGAAGGTATGCCATTCATGTTCTTGTGGCTTTCTAGGTGGATGGCTCGTGATCCAGAGAAGAAATGGAAGACCAAACGATGTGAAGGGGTGGATATCGGTTTCGAGAGGCCTTGTTCTTCGGGGTTGCACCATGGTACATCTGGAAGCTCTTTTTCTTGCTCTAGTAATGTGTCGAGTAAAGTTATTGACCGCCATATTGATGGAGAACAGCAGCAGGAACATCGCAAGTGTACGGGACAGTTCGATATGCAGCCCCTTCATCTCCAACAGGTGGTGCAGAAAAAATCGTGCTAGAAGTACCTGCGGCGAGCAAGAGAAAACAATCGAAGGGTCGCGAACGATATATTGAGGAGATCAATAAGAAGCAATCTGCTAAAAAAAATGAAAACCAGGTTAAAAAACTGCAAATGGAGCAAATGAGGTTAACCGGAGTAGAATTGGCATTGAGAAGGGAATTGCAGTCATGTAGACTCGAAGTCGATTCTCTTCGAAGAGAGAATATCGATTTATCGAATCACTTGAACGGTAACGAAAACAACATTCGAGCTTTAACCTTCAAGCTTGACAAGGAAATCCAGGATTATGTAAGCTGTTTGCAGGATCAAGGCCTCTCCATGCTTAATGACAGCAGTAACTTGTCTTCTAAGTTAATTGAGTTCATCAGAGGAAAAGCCAGTCACAGTCAGCTTCAAGATACTCAACAGGGTCTAGATGTAACCTTTTATTGAAATCTACATTTAAGTTGGTATCTATGTTTCTTGGACTCGACCGTGAGTGTCGGATTCAGATATGTGTCGGACACATGACCGTATATGACATCGCAAAGTGTTTTCTTATTTTGTACGTGTTCGATATGTACTCAAATAGGAGCATGAGATATAATCCTCCAAATATATGGAAAATGACTGAGATCTGAATCCCAAACTTGTCGAATATCACATCGCGAGGATAGTTATATGAATCAAACTAAATTCCAAACTTCTATCAATAATAACTTGTTACCATACATTACTTCTTTCGAACAAACTATGTTGTTTCAATGCTTCATTAAATTATTATTATTTATTATTAATATATTTTTATAAAATAAATTACTTTTTCAATTTAACTGATTAAATCAATTAAATAAAAGAAAATCTAACCTACTTAATTTAATTTTTTATAACCACTGATATTTGATTATAATTGAAACTGGTTTCATTTATAATATTAAAATTTAAATTATTATTATTTTTTGTATAACTATCGATATTTCTATCATTAGCCGAATAATTTAAATTAAGTATTGCAGAAACCCGTTATATATACAATTATCGCAATCTAGTTTTTTAATTTATAATGTCAGAATTCGAATTTAAACTTTATTTAAAAATTAGGGTATCGTCTGATTGGACTAAAATTTTTAACCTTTACAGTTTAATTTTGCTAAAAATGGAGAAAGCTAAATGAGTGAAAGTTGCCTAAAATGTTGGTTTGTTGAATGTCTACAAACCTAAAAAGTCAAAAGTCAAAACCCTTACAGCCAATGGATCAGAAAATTTAGAAAAAAATGAAATAAATAAATAAAGCTAAAAGATGGTTCCAAAATCACAAGATTTGTTTTCTTAAACAAAAGAAACGACTTTTTTTCTTCTTATTTTTCTCTCTCAAATCTATCTTTCAAAATTTCTTACAACCCTTTTCAATTCTCTGTTGTTTTTGTTTTGTTTCAAAACATTCTTTAAACAATTTCCTTTTTTTTTTCTTTTTTTGTTTGATTTTTTATGTAATCTTTCGAATTAAGGGTCTTTGGGGTGTTCTTAAACAGGTTTATTATAACCAAGAAGATTATGAGAAATTCTTCGTCGTTTCCCAAGGTATGTAAGAAGAAAATCCCCCTTTCATCTTTTTTTTCTTCTTAATAATTATGTTTTTTAAGGCGATGGGTGTTTTACTGTTTGATGTTTTTAACGTGATGGTTTTTTTTCCTCAGAGAATTGCTTGTTTTCTGATCTCTTTGGCCATTTCTAGAGATACCCAGAATTTTGAATCTATTTTGTTCCTTTTTAATGCCTGTATAGAGATGAATTTCAAGAATTTAAGTCCATGTTATTGTAGAGATCGAATTTCTGAGAGGATTTTTTCTTGTGGTGTTTATGTTCCATAATTTATGTTTTTTTTTAATGCATTTAGATATGTGGAATTCAAGTTCATGTCTTTTATTTGATGTTTTTAAGGTATAATTATGAGAGAGTTTGAATCTTTTCCCCCTTTATTTGTCCAAACTTATGTTATTGCAATTCAATGAATGGAACTCTGTTTTTTCTTGAAATTCTTGTATCCTGCACCCATGTTACGATTAGGGGATATTACCTTCCAATTTCCATGGAAAAGATTGAATATATATATATATGTATGTATATAATGTGTATGTGTGATATTCACACCCGAGTTCGAGTAAAACAGGTCATCTTTAGTGATTTGTTGGATTATTTTAAGTAATGCCTGTCTTTAAGGTTTATCAAGAATCTATGTTACTTGAACTTGGGTCTAAGGGTTAGACACATATTTATCCAATACGAGTATTGTTATATTTTTATAAGATTTTCATTTTTTGGATTATCCTTAGAGGTTATATCCCCACATTCTTGTGTTAGATATGAGTGTTGAATATATGTATTTCAAGAGAAAATGAAGGATCAAAGCACTATAGTCGAGAATATTTCGGTATCTAGGATTAAACCAAAGGTTTTGTAATTTATTTTTATTACAACTGTGTAGATTAATGTTATTTGAGTTCATCATTGTATGTTTGATTTCTGAAACTTCAGTTTTCTGGAAATTGAGTCGAATCCGAGCTGATGCTGAATCCTGCCCTTTTTCCGGGAATCTGTCTTCTCAAGACCTAGCTGTAGATCAAACTTGGATTAGGTTTTTATATAATGTTTATTGTAACTGCGAAAATATATGTTGTCTGAATTTATCGATGTATGTTTGATTTCTGAAACTTCTGCTTTCTGGAAATTGAGTCGAATATGCGCTGATGCCGAATCCTGCTCTTTCTCCAGGAATATGTCTTCTCAAGACCTAGCTGTACATCAAACTCAGAGTAGGGTTTTAGATAATGTTTATTGCAACTGTGAATTGAATTTATAGATGAATGTTTGATTTCTGAAACTTCTGTTTTCCGGACATTGAGTCAAATCCTTGCTGACCCTGAATCCTGCTTTTTTTTCCAGGAATCCGTGTTTGCAAGATTGATCTCTTGTTCAAACTCGGATTAGGGACTTGGAGAATGCTTCTTGCCTGCCTAGGGTTAAAGATTGAATCATAGTAAAAAGTGTCGATAACACCTATAGCTCTCGGTATATAAGTAGGAAAGAACATCCCATCAATCGAAGATAAGATCTGACAAAGCTTGACGTGGAACACTTTATCAGACTCTTTATATTTGGTTAAGAACATGTAAGTTATGGTATCAACAACATTAAGGCGAATCGTATCGCCCTGCTGGAAGCCTTCAGTTGAGGGTGAAAATTCTAGTGGAGGTGCGGTTGGTAATGGTAGGGTTGATGGGTTGTTGTGGTACGAAGACTTGGGACAACATGTTGCAGGTGAGTTTTCGATGGCAGTAATTCAAGCAAACAATCTATTGGAAGACCATAGCCAACTTGAATCTGGTCCGATCAGCTCGTTTGAATTGGGTCCCCATGGGACATTTGCTGGAATTTATGATGGTCACGGAGGTCCGGAAACCGCCAGGTTTATAAACGAACACCTTTTCAGCCATATCAAGAGTATGTTATTCTTTCTTCTCTTTGCTTAATTGTATTCAAATTTGTTATTTTGTCACATTAATTTGGATAGCTTTTAATGTTTAGAAGTGGTTTATCGGCTTGTTTCCATTGAATCGGTAAACTTTGTATCTTATAGTTATAAAATGTTTAGAAAGTATCCGTGTTTGAATGAGTCTGGAACTTAATAATTTAATTAGCATCTAGATTTTTATTGCACTTGTAAAAGTCCTAAAAGTAATTTTTGGGAAAAAATAGAAAAAAGTGTTATGGTTTCGGAACAAACAAAGATAATTTGGTTCTTGTACAGATTTGAGAATGTAGAACTTATGTTTACTGACTTGACAGCTATTAATGGTGCAGGGTTTACGACTGAGAATGATGGATTGTCGGTCGATGTAATCAACAGAGCATTTTTAGCTACCGAAGAAGAATTTCTTGCTCTTGTCAGACAGCAGTGGGAAATTAACCCGCAACTCGCTTCTGTTGGTTCGTGTTGTTTGGTAGGAATAATTTGTAGCGGATTGCTATACATTGCAAATGCCGGAGATTCTCGAGTTGTTTTAGGCAGACTGGAGAAATCCTTTAATGAGGTCAAAGCAGTTCAGTTGTCATCCGAGCACAATGCAAGTTTTGAATATGTACGGGAGGAGTTACGATCGTTACATCCTGATGATCCACAGATTGTGGTCCTCAAGCACAAAGTATGGCGTGTGAAGGGTATAATACAGGTAAGTTCTGTGGCTTCGAGATATTTTTATGTTTCTTTTGTTGATAGTTTGTTGTTTCCGTTATTTCTTCTCGGGACTTTGATGAAAATTGGTGAATTCCGTTCTCATTCCAATATCTAGTCTCTGTTATAGAGTATATTTTACTGCATATGTATTACTCTATTCCTTCGTTTCCTATGTCCAACTCCTATCCTGATATAGTTAAGGGTATGACCCTCCAAATACGCAGTGAAACTTGGAAACAGTTTGAACATACCTGCATCGACATTCACACCCAAATATGAGTAACAAAGCAACACATACCAATATTTTTTGTGTAAAATTTATGTTCCTATAGGAATCTGTGCCCGAATTGTTATCGGTTTATGTGCTTATTTTCGCAATACACTTTGTACTGCTATAGGAATTCTTGCTTTCATATATAAGCTTACGACCTATCACGGTCCCAAGCCTATCTAATTCCTTGCCATTTAAGAAATGACCTTGAGATTATTTTATTTGATATTTTGTGTATTTGATAAGGATTATACCGGAATCCCAAATTGTTCCGTTGGTTATGTGACATCCTATGGGAACTTGTATGCACTGAATAGTGTTGCCGGGAGAACTAGCTTAAGGTTTTGATCTATAGCTACTGAATTCTTGTTTTGGGATGTAGAGGGATTTTAGCGATAGTGTTGTGGATTTCTACAGAGTTCGTATTTCATGGGAACGTTTTCGGATTAAATGACAATTCAAGTTATTTAGATATAAAAAATTTGATCTATGTATGATTTTGAGAATCTAATTAGGATATATGACTCGAAGTAACATTTTAGAGGAATTGCCATTTGAATTAGCATGATCTAATCATGTTATTTAGACTTTGGTGCGAGTATCAAATACGGGTATGGTCACTATTTTCCATGTATTTGTAGGTTCATAATCTCATAGTCATATTCGAATATGTGTCGAACATGGGTGTCTGATATGATTATTTCTGAAAAATAAATAGTCCAAACAGTATAATTATCTACACAACAAGCAGGGGCGAAGCCAGGGGCAAGCAAGGGTTTTTGCCCCCTTGGTTAAGTGGGAAAATTTCTATGTAGCCCCTCCCAAAAATTAAACATTTAATTTAATCCTTTTTAGCCATTGATTAAATGGAAAAATTGCATTTTGGCCCCTCTTAGAAATTAATAATTCAATTTAAAACTTTAATACAAAATTTTTAGTTTTACCCCCCCCCAAATTTTTTTTTTTATAATTTTATCTTGGCCTCTAAACAAAATTCATGGTTTCAGCCTGGACAATAAACATGTGCAAATTGAACGTCGATTGACCAGCAGTTTATTTTTTAGATTTCAAGGTCCATTGGCGATGCGTATCTAAAGAAGCCGGAATTCAACAAAGAGCCTCTATTACCAAAGTTTAGAGTTCCGAACTCATTCAAGAAGCCAATCCTACAAGCTGAGCCGGAAATATCAGTACAGAAAATCCGTCCTGAAGATCAGTTTCTTATATTCGCATCGGATGGTCTATGGGAACACCTTAGTAATCAAGAGGCCGTTGACATTGTGACTACGTGTCCACGTAATGTAAGTTTTCTTTTCATGATTCTTATTTTGATGTTTTTAAACCTACGTTACTCGAATTTGGTGCGACTACACATGTATATTTAAATTTCTTAGTTTCTTTCTGAGGATCTTTAGAGAGTCATCCCCATTCTAAGCATATATATGTTATCATTGATGGAAAGATAGGACCTAGAGATGGCAATGAGTTGGGGCTGTTTTTTGCTCACCCCTATGTACTTGTATCCGAATTTACCTTAAATCTAATTTTATTTGGTATTCTTGCCTTCAATACTTCGTCTTGGAATTTTAGGTAATGCTTTATAATATATTATTTCTACAAGATTAAGCCAAGTATATTTTGTGAAGTCTAATTAAAATATATTAAAAATAGTTATAAATTATAAAAAGACATTTTAGTGAATATCTCTGGACGGAATGAGATGGATTTGATCTTGAAAATTTTATCGAAATCCCGATCTGCCCCATCCCTGAACTTGATTTTCAATTATATGATTGGTTGAGTAGGATTGTCTTCTTTGCATGTCAACTACATGTTTAATGCATTCAACCTGGAAATGGTTTCTTGTCGCTTACCGATCAAGTTTTCGTTTTTGTTTGTTTTCCTCCATGAACATGGAGTATATATTGACTTCACGTAGAACTTAGAACATCTTTATTTTTCGATTATCGAGTTGTTTATGGATGAACTTATATGAGATGTATACGCAGGGCATTGCGAGGAGACTCATAAAGGCCGCGCTTCGTGAAGCTGCGAAGAAGAGAGAAATGCGATACTCAGACTTGAAAAAGATTGACCGCGGAGTGCGAAGACATTTCCATGATGATATAACCGTTATCGTTTTGTTTTTGGATTTCCATCTGATAAGCAATGTCTCGTCTTATAGACCCATGGTTTCGATCCGAGGCGTTGGCGGAGTCGGCGGGGTCTCCGGAAGCAGCAAATACTAGCGCCTAAAAGGCCTTAGACCTCTTATTAATTCTCTCATTTTGTATTAAGAAGAGATCCATAAAACATATGATATAATTATTTAGAGAGTGTATAACACACACACATATATATATATATATATATATATAATTGAAAAGGCTATAAATTCAATGATATCTATGGTACTTCAAATCATAGTGTTTGGTTCGATTTTATTGTAAATAAATTAGCATGTGTTCCAAATTATTATCCTCATTTTAAATTGGTCTTTAAACTTTTAAATGATTTAATTTTATCCTCAAACTATACATTTCATTCCAAATTAATCATTAAATTTTAAAAAAATTTATTTTATTTTTAAACTATGACTCTCATTCTAATTTGACCTTTAAACGTTTGAACATTTTAATTTCAACCACAAACTATCAGTATAATAAACGATATCCTAGGTTGAAATTAAAATGTTAAAAAATTTGAAGATCAAATTAAAATAAAAGTTATAATTTGAAAATAAAATTAAAATATTAAAAATTGAGAATCAATTAAGAATGAAGTAATAGTTTGTGGTTAAAACTAAAATATTTAAAAAATTATGAATCAATTTAAAATAAATTGTCATAATTTAAAGACGTGTGGTGCATATAACTTAGGGTAAAATTTTGATAATAGGCTGTGTAAAATTAGCCTGCATATTTATACTATAAAATTCAAATCTTAAACTTTTTACCATAAACCTTAAAAAACTAAACTTTAAATATTATACCTTAAATTTTACACGGCCTATGTATCGAAATTTTTTCATTAACTTATTGACGTATTAAATTTGAAGCCCGATTGAAACCTTCATTAAGGCCCAAGTATTGACCCAAAATTCAATCCCACAGTCTATTTTGCAAATTCTTTTCAAAAACCCTAATTTTTCTCTCTGAAAATCAAGATTTCCCAAATATCATGAACCAGAGTTCTTCGAACCTACTGGATGAAGCCTTGGGGCTAGACCCGGCCATCGAGCCGTGGCCTTTAAGGGGTCGAGTGGTGGCTATAGAAGACCGAGTCGAGACCAGTGGCTCATTCGTTCTTCACCATCTACTTAAACACGCTCTTTCTCCAAATTCCTCAAATGTTTCAATTTTCATCGCCTTTTCTCAGCCTTTCTCTCATTACGATCGTATTCTTCGAAAACTAGTAAATTATCTTCCTCCATTAAAACTTACTTTATATTTCTATTTACGATTTTTTTTTTGTTTCTTTTGATGGCAGATTTAATGATTATTTGGAACTTTGTGTGTCGAGTTATGAATTGAGATGATGAAAATGCCGGGAAAGAAATTATATTGACTACTATTTACTTGACTAGTGTTTGAGTTGACTTAGTTGAATTCATGGAGTTGTTAAATTTACAGTCTAATTGTCTCTTCCTTTTGTTGTAATTGAATCCGACCCGTTTTTTTGTTTCCGAAACTTGTGTTCGATGTATATACAGATATCGTTATCTTCATACAACCCTTCGAGGATCATTTTAATTAAGGAAAAGCTTAGAATCTGACGCTAACAGCCGAATTCAAACAACATAGGTGATTAGGCCTGGATGTTTCATGTTTGGTTGCCCTTTTAATGAATTCATAGGTCTTGAATTAATGATATTAGGCTTCTGTTAGGCATAAGGTGCAAGTTCCCAAGTCCAAATTTTGGAGAGGATACGAAGTGAGATGAATACTGTGTTTTCTTAGCTAACAGATTTTTTTTCTTGGAAACTTTGGGACTGCTGTTAATATTATTATTATTTTTGTTGAAATAGGGATGCAATTTGGTATCACAAAGGGATAATGGTAGATTCTTTTTCTTTGACATGCTTGAGTTCCAGTGTCCAGGTGAGAAAAAAATCGGATAAAATGGTCCTTGTAAATCTTTCTGCGCACGTATTTTTTTTTTGTATTGCCGAAGAATCTTCTAAATGCTGCCATGGATTTCTGAAATTTGGCAGAGTATGAGTTGAAATTCGATAAAGTCTATGTTCTGAATACGAGGAATTCATTTTTTTGCTATAGTTATATCTACATGTTTATGTTGTCTGATTTCAAGAGTTCGTGACAACATTTAGACGTTTTTCCATCAATATTGTTAATAATTTTACTTGTTTGCACGGACATCCAATGTACAAAGAGATTGGCCGGTTCTATAATACATGTGTTGAACTATTTTTTCGACTATAGTACACAGAGTGTATTACTTTTCTGTTTGTGGCATTTTTTATGGTTTTGTCTGATGGAAATGTTTTGCAATTTGTTTAATTAGTTGGAGATGAAGGAGTAACCCCGGGAGGTGGACTCATTGCATTGTATGGGAAAATAAATAAAACCATTTCAGCTTTGCCCGAGATTAGTCAGAAAAATGTTTCCATTATCATAGATGATTTATCTCTTGTGGAGGTGGCTGCAAATGGATCTTCAGATTATGTCTTGGATTTCTTGCACTATTGCCGCACTCTAACATCCGAGTTTGTAAGATAATGCCTTTTTACCCCTCATTTTGTCTTATATTGTTCTGACTTTTCATCATTCTTGAAATATCGATGTTCAATACTTGTGTCCGATGCATATTCAGAAATGATCATAGGGATTTGATCCTTCAAGGATCCTCTAAATACATCCGGCGCTCACACTCAAATCTAAGTAGCATAAATTGTCTACTTTCACCCCCTTAAAATATTTCTCCTTTTGTTAAACTATTGTTGTTAGGACTGTTTGTTAATCACACTCAACCATGAGGATATTTTTTCAATTGAAGACGGGTCTACATTTTTGTTACAAATGGCATACCTTGCAGACATTTTGATAAAGGCGGAGCCTTTGGCTACCGGTTTAGCGGCCGATGTGCACGGACAGGTACTATGTGCTATTTCTTTTTCATTTTTGGATGATTTGTGTTATTCCAATCATGTTGCAGTTTATGGCATTTTGAACTATTGATTTCGGTTTCGCAGTTCACAAGGTTTATATTATGTTGCGTGTGTCTTAGAAGTGATGGAATAGGGTCTCGCTAGTCTCATCGTTTTATCATGTTGCAGTTGACAGTATCGAATAAGGGTAGGAACAAGGCTAGTAATTTCCACTTCAAGGTCAAGGAAAACGTCGTCGAATGTTTCTACCCTGGACGAAGTCGAGATTGATGAGATACTAAACAAAGGAAACCTTGGATGGGAACAGAGAAGAGATTGTGAATTGTTTGTTGCATGAACAAAACCAATTGAGCATATATCGTAAGAAAGTTCCCCCTTTTATTCCAAAATTTTGTTAAACCAAACCGGTTTGACCCAATGAAAACCGGTTTTGTTGTGTATTCAACATGGCATTTAAAAATTCAGAAAACTCTTGCAAATAATTTTACAAAATTAGCCTGGATCGAGTTGCTATCACATCTGCTTCTAAAAGAATTTAAATTTATTTTTAGGAATATCACAATTCACATCAACAAATATATTCTTTTAAAAATTCAGATATTTTAAAAAATGAAAAATATTTTTTTAAGATTGCCACATCAAGAAATTTAATGGTCATTTTAATGCATTAACAGTCAAATACGAATTCCTTTAACTAAAGGGTTTAATTGATTTTTTTTCTAAGTTTAAAGATGTACTTGAGTATATTACAGAAAAAAGGACTTGATTGGATATTTTACCAAATATTAGTTGGTTTAATTATATGAGATATCAAATTCTTTAAATGAGGTTAATGGTTATAATTAAATTGGACTTAAAAAGTTCTTGTATAATAAAATTGGACTAGATAAGTCATAAGTGATTGTAAAAAAATTAAAGGATAAAGTTTATAAATGGTTATTAAACTATCTTAAATAATATAAAATGAACATTAAATTTTTAAAATTGTATAATAAGTATTAAATTCTAGTTTTTGTTATAAAATGGTCTCCCGCTCCTTCTGTTTAGGACTCTTGACCTTACTAAACTCCCTTTCACAAATCATTCCTTTTATTTATGGTTTGGTAAGCCTAGAAAGATTGTTCCAGGAGAGGGTGAATTTCGAGTCTCGTTTAGCGAAGCTTGGACTTCATTGTAAGATTTTTTTAGATGGGAAATAAATAGTGTGTATAGTCGAGACAACAGATATGACTCAAGAACTGGTATCATGCTACTTATGAATATTCAACTAAATTTGTACATCCAACATCTAGCTTTCCAGTAGATTCTGTATGATATGAGAACGTATGTGAATTGCCAACATCTGTATCAGTAGCTGAGTCAATCGAAAGAAGGGTTTCTAAATTAGCTGAGGAAACCGCCCAACAATTCCTCTACATCAAGAGCGGGCTCTGCCGTAAGGAATTTGATGTCAATACTTAACTTAGATAGAGATCTTGCTGTAAACACAAGAAGTACACGAAAAATTTTGAGTTGGGGTACCAAAAAGAGTTAACTTAGGAATCGTTAAGTGGGTTGCATGACAATTAAGAAAATTTATATAAAAACATATTTAATCATTCAAATTTACACATTCAATCGATTAATCTTGATTTTTTAGCTATCATGTTAATTTTTTAACAGTTTAGTGATCATATTATAACAATAACCACACATTAATGTTCATTACATAACCTTTCAAAGTTTACTAACCATTTTTTATTGTTTAGTATAGTTTTATTGACAATTTGTGAACTTTGCCTTAAAAACAAAATTTTGAAACGGGTTCAAGTGCGACCCGATATCCGGTTCCGAAGCCCTTTGAAGAAAGAGCTTCAGTTTATCGGTCTTCATAAAAAACAAACCGGGTTTGTTTCGTTTCAGGAAATTTCTTAAAATACCTCACACCCCACCTCCCTTCTTTAATTCGTGTCTCGCTTCTTTACTTCAAATCATTCTTAGCTTCTTCCCCAAAGTTTCAGGTAAAACCCTAACTCACTCTTTCTATCTCTCTAAGATCCGCGGACAAAAATTAGCCTTTTTTTATAAAGAAATCAGAATTATTTATCATGTTTTATTTTTTAAATTTAAATTTAATGATTTCAGTGAAGTACGGTTCTTTGATTTGAATTTTTTAACGATTTATTATTATCATTACTATTAAATACTTTTATTTGGTTCAGTGAAGTCGTGAATGAGAAGAAGATAGATTATAGGAGTAATTATGTGAACCTTCTTTCTTTTATGCATTTGGTTTATTTTTTATTGTTTGGAAAGAGTGATAAGGAGTGGAATGAAGAGGATTTTGGTTGCATTTTTAGTTGTTTGGGATTAAGGAAACTGGTGAATAGGGGTGGGGGTCGAGGTTTTAGAATTCCGTGTTATTTTGATGATTTTATGCATGTAGTTTTAATGGTTATAAAATGTTTTTTTTTTCCATGTTTGTGCTTCCAGCATTTTTCTGATGTATACATGCTATTATTTGTAGAGATATAGTTGGTGAAATAGGTTTCTGTATCTTGGATCTTCCTTCACTTCTGGGCTGGAATTTTGGGTATTATAGTTTTATAACTATGTTACTTGGACTAAGGCATATTAGTGTTGGACACATGTATGCTCTATTTTTTCCCTTAGATTTCCATGTATTTGGAGGGTCCTTGGATGATCATAACCACATACCATTGTCTAAATATGATTCGGACACGAGTATTGGACACAGATATTTCAAGAAAAATGAAAAGTTGGATAATCATGGATTTATAAAGTAGTAACCGAAAATAAATTGTTCCAATAGAAAATACCGTGTTATGGGGTTGGCTACAATGTTTTGTGCAACATGGCTTAGGAGTTTAAAAGCAGGCTGAGATTGTGATATTTAACATGTAGGAGAGACTTATTTATATGGTTACTATCTTGAAATGCATGATTGTGGGCAACCTAAAAGGATCCTTTTAGTTGCTTCTAGCCTTTTTTTTTTCTTTTTCTTTTTCAACTGCTACTATTTAATTATTGTTTCTTTAACTGTAGTTAGAACCCTTTTAGAAGGTTCTGTTTAGCTCCTAATTATTCATAATTTTAGTGCGAGTTTCTTAATTATTGATAATTCAGTTATATTATATAGGAAATTATTGTGATTACAAATAGATGAGATGGATCATCACGAAGATGAAACTCGGGCTGGAGGTGAACAGCATGGAAAACAAGACGATGAGGTAAGATTAATGGCCTAGTTAATTTCACGTGAATGGATGAATAAGTTTTACTGTTTGATCATTGTTCTTCTTCTCAGAGTCTTTTTCTTGATAAGAACTTTGATACAAGAGACTTATATATGTTTTGTTCCAATTGCAGGAAGCTATTGCTCGCCTTGAGGAAATTAAGAAATCTATCGAGGGCAAAATAGCTCTTCGTCAAACCAATTTGAATCCTGAAAGGCCCGGTTAGTAAATCTATGGAGGGCAAAGTGGTTAAATTTGTTGATTTGATTTGTATATTTTATGGTGATTTTAGCCTGTTCTGGAAATAGAAATGCTTATAGTTGGCCTATAATTCATCCTTAATTCTATTTAAGATTTTCTATAAACTAGAAACCGAGGAAAGAAACATCTATATCTTATAGTATGTTCAGTGACAAATAGATCAGTGCCGAGATAAGCTTTAAGTGGTTTGTAAACTTATTATATCTGAATCTGCTGAAGGACTGGGGTTGCGGGTTAGAAACTCAGGTTTTGAAGCTTGTAGAGAAACCGTGTCTTGGCATTTAGACTATTCAAATCTTAAATTATGATTCTCATCATTGTTTAGTATTTGAATTTCTCTCATACCACTATCATGCAAAAGATTTTTGGTTGTATCTAGCTCTTTTCTCCTTTCCATGTTTTTCCCATACTAGATATGTGTTTATACATGATACATATTTATATATTTTCTTTCTAATTCATCTTAATTGCTTGTGATTATATATTTTGTACTGGTTATGTACAGCAGCCCTTCTTCTTATTATTGCCATGGAAGCATTTACATCTGTATCTTTTTTTTAACACTGATCAGTTTCTCTGGATATTGATACTAACTGTCACGTAGATGTTAATATATTTTACCCTTTGTTCTAGACTCTGGATTCCTCAGGACTTTGGATTCTAGCATTAAGCGCAATACAGCTGTGATTAAAAAGTTAAAGCAGATAAATGAAGAGCAGAGGGAAGGATTGATGGAGGAGCTGCGAAGTGTCAATTTAAGTAAATTTGTTACTGAAGCCGTCTCTGCTATTTGTGATGCCAAGCTTAAGAGTTCGGATATACAAGCTGCAGTTCAGGTAGCTTTCATGAATAAGTTTGATCCAAAAATTGTATGATTATATGTTTTAATAAATGCATATTTAGATTATATGGTTATACATGTTATTTTCTCTGTTAATTTGCTTTGAGTACATAGTCTCTGAAAAGATCTATGTTATTTCCTATCTAGACATGCAAAGTTAATATTAGCATATTTGGTTTAGATTTGAAATGTGCAAGTTTCTTATATTCTCTTCAGCTGAAAATTATACATGGTTTCACTAGCCAAACCCAAAGACTTGTCATAACTGTTTAAGCAAGGTGATTAAGCAGCAACAATGTAGGTCATTTTGATTTTAAATAAGATAAACCTGTACTTTTTGCGTCCGAATGGGTTATAGTAGCTTCTTGAGTAATTTTTTTACCTCCTTCAATGTCCTCAATTGCACTTGTTGAGCTTTTGCTAGCAGACTTCTGTAGAGTATCCTAGTCTGGTTCCTTGTACTATTTTAGTGATCAACGTATTTCTATTTCTCCTTGTCAAGTTGTGCTTGTTTAATAATCTGCCCTAGTTTATTGTGTGTATATATATACATATAATATATAGGTATATAATAAACTGCCCTGGTTTATGATAAGTATAGCAGATTTTCTAGTTCGCAATTGTCTATAACCTTCCCAGTTTCTTGTTATATAGATTTCTCTCATTTTTGGTGTTTGCAAATATGTTGATGAATATAGGTATACATTTCTTGGTATCATGAATGATGTGCATTTCTGTGACATCTGTATCTGCATGTATCATGTTTGCTGGTTCTTTAATGTTGATTCTCTTCATATGCTATGATTTGATGATGTTTCCCGCTCGAAGTTTGTAAATGTGTTAATGGATAATTCACATTTGTTCTCTGTAATAATAAGAATATACATATTTGCAACGTTAGTTGTCTATATGTTTCCTTGCTAGTTTTTTATTGTACACTGAACCTTTTATCCATTTTAAGTTTGTTGGTAACTTACTATTGCCTATCTGTCAAAGATCTGTTCTCTGCTTCATCAAAGGTACAAGGATTTCTCACCAAGTCTGATACAAGGGCTCCTGAAAGTCTTCTTTCCTGGAAAATCTGGGGATGATTTGGATGCAGACAGGAACTTGAAAGCAATGAAGAAGCGTAGCACTTTGAAACTTCTTCTGGAACTGTACTTTGTTGGAGTTATAGAGGAAAATGGTATTTTTATCAGTATCATTAAGGATCTTACTAGCACAGAGCACTTGAAGGACCAAGATGCTACTCAGACAAATTTAACTCTTCTTGCTAGTTTTGCTCGACAAGGGCGAGTTTTTCTAGGACTTCCTATTTCTGGTCAAGAAATTCAAGATGAGGTTCATCTTTTTGTTCTTTAGATGGCCCAAAATTTGCATTTGTTTTATTTCTGTAAAGATATTATGATTTTCATTTTGAATTTTAGGTTATTTGCAGCTTTGATTTGATAATGGAAGTTAATGGTTTGATATGGTTTCTACGTTGACAATTTGCTACAGTTCTTTAAGGGCCTCGGTATCACAGCGGATCAAAAGAAAACTTTTAGGAAGGCATTCAATGTATATTATGATGCTGTCACTGAACTTCTTCAGTCTGAGCATGTGGTAAGCTTTTGCAATTGAAAATATTATCTTTTAGGGGCAACAAGTCATGAGGTTCTTATTTGGACTTATCATTGGCCATATCTTTTGTTTATACATGATAAGTATGACTGCTTGTTTCTTTCGTTATCCTTTGCTTTCTTTCCCTCTTCCCCTAATTGCTGGGGCTTTTCTTTTATAGTCACTTCGCCAAATGGAGCATGAGAATGCAAAGATTCTAAATGCTAAAGGGGAGCTCAGTGAAGAAAATGCATCTTCATATGAAAAGCTGCGAAAATCTTATGACCATTTGTATCGCAATGTCTCATCGTAAGTTGCTTTATGATGTCATTTTCATGGACTTTTTATTTAGTGGGAATTAGACTAATGGGTCATTTAATTGATATTAAGCTTTCCATGGTGAATATGGTACATGTTTATGTAATGCCTGAATGGTTAATGATGTGATTAACAAGTTTAGAGCCTTTCTTTTCAAATGAAACTTATGAGCATTGAGTAATGATGGAGTTGCATTCTGATATCTTTATTCTCTGTTTCTGGATGGATGGATATGTCCTACGGACCAAACATCTGTTACAGAAATACCAATCAGCATAAATGTAACAGTGTAATTTGCCACATTCATACCATAAGTACTTAATTTCCATATTTCTATGTTAATAGACAACTGTTGAAGACTGAGCCTCTTCTAAATAACTACCAATTGGCATAATTGGAACCAATTGTACTTTTCTGTTCTTCAAAACTTAAATATTTAGCTGCTACTAGTTCTTACGTGCACTACATATGAATTAAGGTTTGGATATTAAATGCTCCCTCAGATGATTTGCATTGCGTGTATCCTAGGATGGCTCTTCTATTACCGAGTCTAGGGTTTAGATCCCTTATGACATTGAGATGAGCAACTCTATCAAGAATTGTGGCTGAAATGCAGGTTTTGGGCTCAATTCATTGTTTCTTTTATGAACTTTTAGATTTAGTGATGCCTATGTATAAAGATTGAAGTGAAATGGAATTGTGATGAAGTGTTTTTCTATTTTTCAAGACCAGTGAAGACTTAGATTTTTCACTTAATAGCAACTTTATGATGTTGAAACTCTAGACCCCAGTTTAATTAGGGTTCTTTGGTCCTGCCAAAGTTAGCGGCTAACCTATCCCCCCCCCCAAAAAAAAAAGTTGGTGGCTAAGATGATAAATCATTGTTCAACTGTCAGATTTGTGCTATTCTACCCCGTTCTTCAAAACTTTTAGAGTTTTCCTCTATCAAACTTGTGTATCAAACATGCCTCTTGCATCAGGATTAACTATATGAGTTCTTTTTACTTACAAAAGAAAGTGTTAGTTAGTATGCATAACCGTGTGTTGTAAGAGTTTTAGATAGAGTAGGAGTTGTATGTTATCTTTACTTTATCTTAACTAGTAGTTTGAATTTAAATTTGATCTTTGTAAAGGATAAAAGTCTTATCCTATAGGTTAACCACTTGGTGTTAAACACCTCTGTAAAAGTCTATATAATAGACTCTCTTTCACTAATGAATATAAGAAAAAGAACACAGAAAAAACTCTGTTTCTCACAGAAAGCCATCCAGAACTGACTTTTAAATTGTTTATTGCAGTTTAGCAGAAGCACTTGATATGCAGCCTCCGTTCATGCCAGAGGACAGCCACACAACTAGGGTTACTACTGGGGATGATGCCTCATCTCCAGCATCTGGGAAAGAGTCTTCGAACCTTGAAGCTATATGGGATGACGACGACACTAGAGCTTTCTATGAATGCTTACCTGATCTTAGGTATGTTGTGGTCATTATTTAATTAGTTAAGAAGAGACTTTCTCTATTGGGCCTTTCATTGATGATTTTTTGGAAATAAAAGATGCATTTTCTTGCTGTTAAGAGCATTGTTTACATGTTCTTCTCAGAGCATTTGTCCCAGCAGTATTATTGGGAGAAGCCGAGTCCAAGGCAAGTGAGCAAACTTCAAAGGCACAGGAGCAACCAACTGTAAGTAGATCAAAATTTTGAACATTATCATTAGCTCAATTAAGGTCAATTTGAATCTGACAATTCCTATCTGCTTATCTGTGGTTCTATGCTGCAAATAATACATTGTCCTTTTTGTTTTATCAAGTTTTGGTCAAGTTCAAGTATCAGCAGATACGGCTCTAACATTTCATGTTCAATGCTCATCCTTGCCCCACCAATCATTACCAACCATAATCCCTAACTTTGAATTTGGAAATTATGAAATTACTCTTTATAAACCTTATGATTAAAACTAAAGAAATCTGATTGTTTGCCAAAAAAAAGAAATGAAACCAAAAAAGGAAATATAATAGAAGCGGAAGCATTTTAATGTAGCAAACCTCAAAGGTGGACTGAACCATTTCTTAATTTCTTAATTGCCGTGCACCCAACCTATGCCCAAAACCCATTTCGTTATCTTTTTGGTGGCTAGTGGGGGCAGGGTATGTCGGTTCTGGACTTATTGATTGTTCAAACTTCCTTTCTGAAAATCCGATTTTTTATTCCTAAATAGTCCTCTCTATTTGATGGTTATCGGTAATTTGCTGTATCTCTCAGGAATCCTCCTCTGAAGCAGATCAAAGTACACCAGTCGCACAAGATGCTGTGGAGGCTTCTGCAGACTCTGGCACTCTGCCAGAAGGGAAAAGTATAGAAAAAGGGAAGGATAAAGATGAAAAGGATAAGGAAAAGATCAAAGATCCAAACAAGGAGAAAGGGAAAGAGAGAGAAAAAGATACTGATAAAAAAGGTGAAAATGACAAGGAAAAGCTCAAAGGCAGCGAAGGGACAAATTTGGATGCTCTACTGCAAAGACTCCCAGGTTGTGTGGGTCGTGACCTTATTGATCAATTGACGGTAATAACTTTTTTCAGTCCTACTCTTGAATGCCACTTTTCGATGGGGTTTTATTCAACTCTAGAGGATCACTGCATGGTCATTAAAAATTTCAGGTGGAGTTCTGTTATTTGAATTCAAAATCAAATCGGAAAAGACTTGTGAGAGCATTGTTTAATGTGCCAAGGACATCTTTGGAGTTGCTTCCATACTACTCACGCATGGTTGCAACATTGTCAACTTGTATGAAGGATGTTCCTGCAATGCTCTTGCAGATGTTGGAGGAAGAGTTCAACTTCTTAATCAGTAAAAAGGTTTGCTTCCCTGTGGATCCCCTTGTTCTCTTTGCAACTGTCTTCATCCCTACATTTATTCCCTTTTTCCAGGTATCTATAATTATAACTTATATCTCAAAATTGAAATTAACTGCAGGATCAAATGAACATTGAAACAAAAATCAGGAATATTAGGTTTATTGGAGAACTTTGTAAGTTCAAAATTTCACCGCCTGGTCTTGTCTTCAGTTGTCTGAAGGTATGTGCAAAACAGCTAGTTAAATGTCGGTTTATATCCCTGTGCTTATTCCTATGATGATACTTCCATTTTACGGGAGTTTATGAACTTTTTGAAACAAACAGAATTAAAAATATTAGGAGCAATCAGTTTGTTACTCTCATTTTCACCTATAAGCTGTTCGCTGTAAAGGCAAACCTGTTTCAGATGCCTTCTTATTCTATTTCCTTTGGACCAGACATGTTTAGATGATTTCACTCATCATAACATTGATGTCGCTTGCAATCTTCTTGAGACTTGTGGTCGTTTTCTGTATCGTTCTCCTGAAACTACCATCAGAATGGCTAACATGTTGGAGATATTGATGCGCTTGAAAAATGTAAAAAATTTGGATCCTCGACAGAGCACACTTGTAGAAAATGCTTACTATCTATGCAAACCGCCTGAAAGATCTGTACGGGTCTCTAAAGTTCGTCCTCCATTGCACCAGGTATAATTTGCTTTTCCTGATAAAATACTCTACTTGTTTTGATATTAAACCTCCTTACTGAGCTGTGTTAAATATTTTTGCAGTATATTAGAAAGTTATTATTTACAGATCTTGACAAGTCTTCCATTGAGCATGTGCTGAGGCAACTTCGTAAATTACCATGGAGTGAATGTGAATCATACCTGGTAAAGTGCTTCATGAAGGTTCACAAGGGGAAATATAGTCAGATTCACTTGATTGCTTCTCTCACTGCTGGTTTGAGTCGCTATCATGATGAATTTGCTGTTGCTGTTGTCGATGAGGTTTGCTTCTTAAATTTAGAACTAGTTCTTCTTGAGTTGAATTTTAGTTCTCCTATATCTATGTTAGCTGGAATGTTAAAGGACTTCCACTGTATATCATGGTGTTTTTATTTGTATAATCAGCTTTCTATCCCCTTACGATACAATTTGTTCTGATGCCATGTTGAAATGGTGTGCAACTCTCGGTTCTGTCAAATACATTTTTTCCAAACTTGTTAAAATTTCTTTTGGCGTATAACTTTTGTGAACAATTGAACACTAGGGTGGTAATACAAAAAATCTGCCAATCAGGCTCTATATTTCAAGTTTAATGCATTATTTAACCTGTAGAGTTCCTTTTTTTTCGTAACCTATCTGCCTTGGTTTTCAGCGACTCTAAGGAGAAATTCTAGTCAATATGATATGATTGTCCTGGGGAAGTTTGCTTGTATTATGCATGCTTGAGAGATTCTATTATTTTGTTTTGTTAGAAGGTTGGATGCGGGAAAGTAGATTGCTTATGACCTGGACTGTTATTTTGTTTTCCTCCCCACGGTTATGGTTAGGTATTGCTTTGCAAGATACCTTGTTTGTCTGGTAAATATGCTTGGAGAATGCTGCCCTTTGAGAAAGTTTTGATATTTTAGGATTCGACTGGGCCTTCTTGAAATTAGACTTTTTTCCCGACCAAGTGTTGATTACTCCACTGAGATTCTTTTTAACTAAGATGGAAATATATTTCTATAAAAACATGAGCTTCTATCATCAGAAATTACTGTTTTTATTAGGTATTTTGCCCTAGTTTCTGAAATATCCGTATGCATTTTGTTCTGGTATCTTATTCCCTGTTGATGATTATGGCAAATTCAAGCACTATCTTCCTTGCAGACAAGAGTGGAAGCACACAAACCCATGAATTCCCCTTTTTTTTTTTTTTTTTACTCTTGGTTGTTATATTCCGTACTTTCAGGTTTTGGAGGAGATTAGAATTGGCCTAGAGTTAAATGACTATGGGATGCAGCAGAGACGCATTGCTCATATGCGTTTTCTTGGGAGCTATACAACTATGAGCATGTTGATTCTTCCGTCATCTTTGAAACACTCTATTTGATTCTTGTTTTTGGCCATGATACAGCAGAGGTATCGAGATATCTGACTTATTGATCAAATTATCAATTATATGGGGATATATGGCATGCTTGCCAGGATCAGGAGCAGTGCTTTCTAGCACTTAGGCTCTCTCTCTCTACTTTGGTCTCAAAAAAAAATTCCTATGTTTTTGTTCCTTGAGCTTCTTTGGAAATGCATTCAAAGAGGAGTAAGTTTTGTAGAACATATCTGCTTATGCTGCCTTTATGGGGCTTATGGTGCGTTGGGATTTAGGAATTTTAGGGTCAAATGCTACAGAAGGTTAGGGTTTCTGAATTGTTTAGATTTGATTCAAATGAGTCTCGATCTCTTAAAAGAGGACTGGACTTGAAAAAAGAAAAAAGTTCAATGAGATTTCTGGTTAGTTGAAAATCTAGGATAAATCAAGTTTATAAATGCTGTGAATGGTAAAGCCCAATAATAACAAGAAACTCGACTCATGGGGACTGCTAGATTTTTAAACTTTTCAAGTAACATGTTTAACTGTAGGGTACATTGTTACAGAACTCGCTGAAATTATGTTATTACCTTTGAAGAGTAATATACAGAACATTCCTAATTCCTAGAATTGAAGTTATATTGAGAAAAGTACTAATTAAGGATTTCAATGACTACACAATTAATTGATGGAAATAGACTATAAGATTTTTAAATGATTTTGTACTGAATGTCATTTGATTCAATTTTACTTGGTCTGATTTGATTGCCTCTGTTGTTAGCAAGATAACCTCGATCCACCCGAGGATTGTTTTCGGATCAGGATGGTTATTACTCTTCTTCAGACATGTGGGCACTACTTTGACCGAGGTTCTTCCAGGAGAAAACTTGATCGGTTCTTGGTACACTTCCAGAGGTATATTCTTAGCAAGGGTGCCTTGCCACTGGATGTTGAATTCGATTTGCAGGTAAGCAACATTAAACTATTGATTTTACGTCTTAGAATTTGTCCTTTGGAGCTAATCATGGGAAAAAGAATGCTTTCTCTCCTTTTGGTGTGATCAATTCCTGTTTAAACCGTTTTCTGTGCTTGGGTACCGTGTTTAATGGGCTTAATGTAGAGGAAGAATTCACACTATTAATCCCCTTTAATATTGTAAGCGCAGAAATTTTTCAATATCGACTGTTATCTGTGCAATGTTAGCAAACCTATCGTAGCATTAGTGTAGAATATTATGTTTCTCCGACTTCAGTTTCCCTAAATACCCATGTCTGATGGGGCATGATTCCTCAAATATATTGGAAAAACTTGGAAAATATGGACACATCCATATCCGACACTCCTCTCCAATTCAGAGAAACGTAGATGTAATATTCAGTAGTCAGTATGCTCTCCACTTGATTGGTTACAATAAAACTTAAGATTTGTCGGCAAAGTTAATGATGCTTCCTTTACGCGTAATTAATTTTTTGTTCATCCGTTTTTGTATGTTGTGGTCTAAAAATGTCTTGTTATGTATAAATGTGAGAAATGCAGGACTTATTTGCTGAATTACGTCCCAACATGACCCGGTATTCATCTATGGAAGAAGTTAACACAGCTTTAGTAGAACTTGAGGAACATGAACATAGTGCTTCAACTGACAAGACAAGTAATGAGAAGCACTCCGATACCGAAAAGCCTTCTAGCAGGACTACTTCCCATTCCATCTCAGCTGATCAACCAAGCATTTTGAATGGTTCTGAAGAAAATGGTGGAATTTATGAGGAAATCGGTGACGGTGACAGTATCAGTGAATCAGGGAGTGAAACCATTGATCCGGAGGGACATAACGAAGATGATTTGGATGAAGAGAATCATGATGGTGGATGTGATACTGATGAAGATGATGAGGATGATGGTGGACCTGCTTCTGATGGGGATGATGAGGTTCATGTCAGGCAGAAGGTAGCCGAGCTCAATCCTCTTGAAGCTGCCAGTTTTGACCAGGAGCTCCGGGCTGTAGTGCAGGTAAGATCTCCTTTTTAATTATTGCTGTTATGTGTTCATATATATATATATATATATACAAGGGAAATCAGCCCTCGTATTTCACCCTGATACAGACACCTTTGCACCTATTCCACCTTTCCTTTCTTCTTTATCAAAATCCGATCCAAGCTTGATATTCTAGCATTCGTTCTGAATTTCATCCTTTTGCATAGTTATTTTCTGATTTTAATATCAATGTACTTGATATATACATTTCGGAAATAAGGTCTTCAAATTGAGTATGGAAGAAATAGTTGGCTTGCTGTTTATTTTGATTCAATTTTAATTACAGGAGAGCATGGAGCAACGCAAGTTGGAGCTGAGGGGCCGACCTACATTAAACATGATGATACCAATGAACGTATTCGAGGGTTCCATCAAAGATCGTCATGGGAGGGTTGTTGGAGGGGAAAGCGGTGATGAAGCATTGGATGAAGAGGCCGGAGGGAGCCGGGAGGTTCAGGTAAAAGTTCTCGTGAAGCGAGGGAACAAACAACAAACAAAGCAAATGTATATTCCTCGAGATTGTACGCTTGTCCAAAGCACGAAACAGAAAGAAGCAGCCGAGATTGAAGAGAAACAAGACATTAAGAGGCTGGTCTTGGAGTATAATGACAGGGTAGAGGAAGAGAATAACGGACTCGGAACACAGACATTGAATTGGCCAAGTGGAAATAGTCGAGCTTATGGCAGTGTAAACTTGTGGGAAGGATCCAGCAGCAGCAGGAGTGGAGGATCACGTTATCGCCATCATACCCATTCTGGAAGTGGATCTTATTATGGCAGAAAAAAGTGAGATTCATGGTAAAATGTTGAAAATTTGGATGTCTGGGTATCATATTTGCACCTCTATTTGCCTAAACATTATACAAAGGATTGGGAACATTGGCTTGAGCTCTCACAGAAACAGCCAGATGGTTGGATGATCTCTTTCGGGTCTGATTCGAAACAGAATTTTGATGACACATTTAATCGGCAATCAAGCCTTCCTACAAGGTGGCTACTTTTTCATCGGGTTTCTCGTATAGGCAAGGTATGCAATACATCTAACTTGCTCTTTTACTAGATATTATCGGTCTTAATTAGGAGTACGTTCAACGGATCCCGATGTATGGTTTCTGGGACGATGAATCGGAAATAAGCTTTATCGAGTCCGGAAATTGTTGTGTTTCCCGTCTTTACTGTTGTATATCTGTTAAAGAGGGAAGAAATGGACTTGATTGAAATGTGGTTCTTGTTACCCTAAGTGAAACTTATGTTTGATATATGAGAATATGAATGCAGTTCTTTGGTGTGTATAATTTCTTTTTATAATTTACATGCCGCATTTTTAAAATTATTTATTTCACTAATTTTCTTATATAATTGTTCACTTGAGTTGATAGGTCTCCCAAATTATTGTTTATATAATTTATATTTCAAAGGAAATATATTTTATTTCAAGAAGATACCTAGCAGATGAGCAAAATCCGACTCTAAAAAATCAAGTTCTTCGACTCGACGTGAAGAAACTTGTCTTGACTCGAGTTATGATTTTATAAACTTGATTTGACTCGAAATTTTTTCAAATAAATTGTGAGTTATAAAATAAAATTAGAATAATTTGAAATTTTTAGTAATTAATAGATTGATTTTCAAGTTTGGGTTGAGTTCCTCGATATATATAAATATATATATATTTATCACATATGAAAAAATATATGTATATTTTATATGGTTATAAAAAAGTGTCTAAATTTGAATTAATTAATATCAAAACATTATATATGTTTAGAATTAAGTTGGAACAAAAACGTGAACAATTTGAACCGAATTTTATAAATTCGACTCGAATTGAAAAAAAATTGAATAAAGTTTGATTTATAAAATAGAATTTGTCAACTCAATTAACTCAAATTTTTTTAATTTTACTCGACTTGATCTGATGTTGATCTCTAATACCAACACTAAATAATTTCCTATTTTTTTCTTAAAGAACAAACTAACATTTAAAATGTTTCAAAATACTTTTAAACATTTAAAAAAAAAAATCAGAAGAGTTTGTCTCACCCACTCACATTTTACATCGATTAAAGTATTTACAAGTCTTTCTATTATAAGAATTGGTTTAATTCTAATTTTAATTCTTATTATCTATTTATAAGGATAATTACTTGAGGAAAAAGATATTTTAGATTACAAGAAGTCTTCTTTAATATGAATTTCTACTAATACAAGAAATATAAATCTTGTTAGTTTAAAAAAAAAGAAATATAATCGTGTTGAGGCTTCCACCACATATCTCTATTTGTTCGTTTTATTTCTTCACTAATTGGGTCACGCCACAAACTTTTTAAACCGCGCTAAATTAAAATTTCGGTCACAAACTCTAACAAAAATGCTTTATAGTAGAAGGATCAAACAAGTATTTTCACCCATTTATATCACAAGGAGACAAGATGAATCTAAAAACAAAAAACAATCTAGACAACACATGATTTGATTCTTAAGGTGCATTTGAAGCAATTTGCAGCGAATATTGGCCTTTAAATCTTTTAGTGAAAATTTATTAAATTTGCACATCAAACCTTTCTTATCCATTAATTGAAGAAAGCCCCTTTGCTTTTTTACTAAAGTTGGAAAAAGGGTTCATCATTTCACTTTTTCAGCTTATTTTTACTAAAACGATTCCTAATTTTAATGAAAGGCATAAAGTTAACAATAGCCCACAACGTTTAATTTTTTGATAATTTTAATTTTTATTTTTTGGTGCAAATAACCACCTAAAGTTTCATTTTTGTTCAAAAATCACCCTCGACGGATGAAAATTGTTAGTCAACTAACGATCAACGCATTTTGATGACATGGCGATACCACGTGGCACTTTACTGATGTGGCATCACAGTTTTTTTAAAAATATTTTTTTATATATTTTAACCAATCAAATGATGCCACGTTAGCAAAGTGCCACGTGTCATCATCTAATTGGTTAAAAAATAAAAAATAATTATTTTTAAAATATTTTTAATATATTTTTTAAAATAATTATTTTTTATTTTTAAATATTCTTAACCAATAAGATAATGCCATGTCAGCAAAGTGTTACGTGGCATTATATGATTGGTTAAAAAAACAAAAAAAATAATTATTTTTTCAAAAAAAAATAAAATTTTTAATTATTTTTAAAAAAAATATAAAATATATATATATCACATCAGTAAAGTGCCACATGGCATCGCCGCAAACATGCCACATCACTGAAGGGGTTCACCGTTAGTTGACTGACAGTTTTCATCCATCGATGGTGAATTTTGAACGAAAATAAAACGTTAGGTGACTGTTTGTACAAAAAAAAGAATAGGGACTAAAGTGACTAAAAAGTCAAATATTGAGGGTTATTTTTTACTTTATACCTTAATGAAATGAAGTCGTTATTATTTTAACTTTAACCGGTAACTTTAGACTCGATACGATTTTACAACATTGGCAAAGTAACTAAAATCATGGTCTATGTAATAAGACATAGCACAAAAATAGTATGAATATAACAAGAACCTACACGAATATATAATATTCGATTAAACATAAATTATTAACTTATCAAAATTCATAAGAATGTATAATATTTTTATTAAGTAGAGAGATAATCACATTCTCAAATTAAATATCGAGACTCGATTTCATACAAAATAAGATAATATAAGTATTCTTAATCACTCGGCCAATTAATAGATATAGAATGTATAATATTTTAAATAGAATTATTTCACAAGGTTCACATTCTAAATTTTAATAGAAAAAAAAACTTATTTTTAACAATTTCAGTGATTACCTTTTTAAATAATTGTCTAAATTAAAATTAATCCAAAATATTTTTATACATGAAACAATAATTTAAATAGAGTCAACTTCGTACCAATAATTCTCCAACATTTTTTCAAGCTTCTAAACTCATCATTTATGTAAGTTGGACATGGGCCATAATTTCTAAAATTGTGGGGCTTATATATATATTTCTTATGGAATAATAAGTATTTGGCCTTGAGAAATTATTTAATTCTTGTGGGGAAAGAAAGGGTAAATGATTACAAGTAGGCCAAGTAAATGAATTAAATTATCAACTTCATAATAATTCAATTTTTTTGTATAAAAAGTTCAACTTTCCTTTTTTTATCAAGTACAATTTTGATTAGAACCATTTGTATTTAGAATTTCGATAAAGGAAACTGTAAAATAGAGTCGAATTGAGTGAAGTTTAGATAAAATTTATCACATTTAAGTTTCGAGTCATTTTACATGATTTTTTTTCAAGCACTATATGTATTTATTTCTTGCGGACCATATATCAAACAAGTCATTAAAATTAGATCGATAGTTGACTCTTAAACAGGTTTAATACAATATATTATTTATGTATTTATGTATATGTATTTATACATGTATAATAAGTAATGTGATTAGTCGTATCTATACATGTGCTTTTGCATGCTAATGTTTACGTGTCAACCGTATGTAATTGGGTTTTTTTTTAATCTAAACATGCTTTTAATAAAGCAATTTTTTTGTTAAACTTGGGAAAAATCAGCAATAAGTTGTAAAATAATAAAGCTTGCCTCGGTTCAAGTTTGGCTCTAACAGCATCTCTGATGACAAAATTCTCTTTCCGTCGAGAAAAAAACATGTCTCCAGATAGAGTTCTCGTAGATGTGTCACTTGTTCGAGCATCGACCGGTTTGCTTGAGATTCAAGTTGTTTTCCTTTTGTTGTGTTTTTTGCTTTTGCTTGCCTCTGTCCGCTGTTTTCCTCCTTTTTGGATGGTAGTTTTGCCTTGCCTTGTTTGGCTTTTTTAGGGATGTTTTAGATATTATTTTCTCTTCTTTGAATGAATGCTTGTTTATGGTAAAAAAAAAATCAAATCAAATAATTTATTTTGCATGAGAATCAAATTATTTTTGTAACATAAAATATCATTTCAAATGTGTATTATCATCATTAGATTTTTCACATCACTTGAGGATAATTATATCATTTTGATGATTAATTTAGTTGTGACATAATGATGGATAACTAAAGCAAAAAAAAAATCATGGGTCAAGTCTAGGGATGCTTATCGAGCGAGTCGATCGCGAGTTAGGTGGTGCTCGATTCATGCTCGTTAAAAAAATTTGCTGCTCGACTCGACTCGACTCGTTGCTTGTTAAGCTCTTTAAAATTGTGCTCGACTCGTGCTCGTTAGAAAAATTTGTTGCTCAACTCGACTCGTTAAGCGCGTTAAGCTCGACTCATTGCTCGTTAAGCTCACTAAAAAAATTACCTTATTTTTTTAACTAAAAGTAAAATTTAATAATACTATACGTGGCTTAATATTGACATAAATTAACAAATTTAACCAAAAAATATCAAAAGAGTGTATATAACACTTTCAAAGTCTAAATTTCAAACTCACAATCCACAAATACACAAACTAGCATATTAAAACTAAAGTAACATCCAAAAATTCACCAAACTAACATATTAAAAGTAAAGTAACAATCCACAAATACATCAAACTAACATATTAAAAGCATTCTTGAAAAAAAATTCAACTATACATAACTAAAGAAACAATTTTCATAATAGAGTTGAAGTTGCTTCATAATCTAATCAAGGTTTTAGAGAATTCAAATTTTAATATGGTATATATATATATAAGTTGAAAATAACAAGGGATTTCATTAAACTGAAGGGATACCCTATCGAAGCTGGCCAACCAACCTAAACAACAGAGCTAACAGGGCCTCATGCAAAGCTCTGTGAAGACAAAAAAAGGATGCCACCACCACCATCAAACAGAATAATATGGGAGGAATCAAGTCCGAACAAACACGATTGTTAAAAGAAAAAAAGACATTATTGAAAACTAAATTAAACTATTTAAATAAAATAAGAAGAATTGCGAGATAGGTAAACTAACCTGTCATGGCTATCAAATTAGAGATGATATTGAGATTCAATATTTTGAGATTTCTAGATTTGAGATTTGAGAGATAAGAAAAGGTTTGTGAGGAGGGCGAGGGTGAGGTTGAAAACTGACGGGATAGGGTTTGTTTTGTTTGTAGAAAAATAATATTATTAATTAATAGTAGTATTAGAAAATTAATAGATTAGTTAATTTATCATTTTTATTATTTATAAACAAATTAATAATTATTATTTAGATTTATTTTTTGAATGAAATAATTTTAAAGTAATTATTAAAAAAATATTTTAAAAAATTAACGAGTTGAGTTAGACTTTGCTCGACTCAACTCGTTAAGGTCTCGAGTCAAGTTCGAGTTCGAGTCGAGTCAATCTGAATCGAGCATTTACCGAGTCAAAGCACCCCTAGTCAAGTCAAGTCATACCATAATTATTTTTTATTCTCTTATTTATTATTGAGTTAATTACACTATACGTTCCCTAACTATGATCATCATTCTAAAAGTTCCCTAAACTTTTGAACGTGTCAATTTCATCCCTAAACTATAACCTCATTCTAAATTGGTCCCCAAACTTTTGAATGTTATAGTTTCATCCCTCCACTATAATTCTCAATCTAAATTGGTCTCCAAACTTTTGAATGTTCCAGTTTCATCCTCAAATTATCATTTATGTCGTATCATATTATTACATAATACGCATCAATGTTTACATGAAAATTATTAATTTTTATAACGATTTTATTAACATGAGATGTGATTAGTAGATGTTGATAATTTGGGGATGGAATTAGAGTCTTAAAAAGTTTAGAGACCAATTTAGACTGAGGGTCATATTTTGAGGATGGAATTAAAATCTTCAAAAGTTTGGGGATCAATTTAGTCTAAAGATCGTAGTTTGAGGATGAAATTAGAATGTTCAAAAGTTTAAGGATCAATTTAGAATGAGGGTCATAGCTTAGGGATATGCAATTCAATTCACTCTTTATTATTTATAAGATCTTATTTAAATCCGACCTAGAGTAAGTCTAGAAAACTAATTTCTAACCCATTTCACAGTAATTTGCATCCCAACAACCAGCAAATGTATGTCTTTCGAACATGTTTTTTTTTTATTATTAAAGAGTTAATGAAAGTCTTTTAGAAGAAAAATAGAATTTATTTTACTTTTTTTTTTCAAAGTTTGAAATTGCTGCAAAAACAATTCACTTTGGTTCCCTTTGTTGAAAACAAATTGTAGACCATGATTTGCCCCACTCACAAAAGTATAGTTTAAAGTTAAGCACTTTTATAAGTATTTTTAGTTGACTTTAGACTCAAGAAAGAATATTAGGTTCGGGGAAAATTAAAGGGTAAACTAAAGATTAATCGATGACGACCAACGAGATTGATACAAATGGTAAGTAGTTTGATATTATTTAAGTAGGTCTCGATTTCGAGGTCTTGCGTATGCAATTTTCGTTGAGAAACTCATCCACCAAAATCAGATGTTCGAAGGCAAAACCCTAAAAAACCTGAATGACAAAAAAAATCGGTGATGATAATTCTTGTTTAACTTTAATATTTTTTTTAAAAAAATAAGGATGTGTAACACTTTTTTTTAAAAAAATTATTTGTGAAATTGAAAAATATTAACAAAAATACATGTCCTATTATGATAAAATAAAAATAAATGAGACATACAACTGTTTCTTAACTCATTTATCGTGTTAGAAAAAATAAATTAATATTTTCTTCAATAGGTACAAAAAGTTAGGGTTTCTTTCCAGCTAGTTAAATTAGAGTCATGATTTTGCCTTTATGTAGAAGAAACTTCCTTGGCTTTGCATGTCAATGATAATTTATGTCCATTTCATTGAAAAATAAAAATAAAATAATTACAGAATTCTGCAGCACAAGAAATAGATTGAAAGAAAGAAAGAAAGAAAGAAATATTCCCATATATACTAAAATAATTAGACTCTGAGTGACATGTCGTAGTGGAAGACACCTCGTTGGAGATTTTATCTTAAATAAAATTAATTTTGCTTTGCAAAAAACTATTAGACTCATAAAGAAAATAACTCAAATTTGGCTTATTTTTTCATTAAACTATAATAACAATTTTTTATTATATAATAAATAATATCATCGAGGATGAAACTATGATTGTAACACCCTCGACCCAGATTTTAAATTTGAGCCTCAAGCCCAAACCGTTATTATAAAATTTTGACTTAGTTTAGCCCAATCCACAATCGATTCTGAAAGTCCATTTAATTACAGCCCAATAAAACATAAGAAATAATTAAAAACATATACAATGGAGCTCATTTTAAAATTACATTATAAACCCTTGACCCGATAGTCTGAAAATCCAAATACGATTTACAATATACAATAAGTTCCTACGAATACAAATCCCAAAGGCCTAAGTACTGTACTTTGAAGAGACGAGGCGCTAGAATCCTTCCCAGATGGTGCTCCTTCAAGAACGTGCCAAACCTACTAACCTGCGAACGAAAACAACGATTTCGAACGATGAGCTAACAAAGCTCACTGGATACACCACCATTCAACCATGCTTCATGCAAATCATAAATAAAGCAATGCAACAAGAATGATATCATGGCAAGATAACAATGGTGCTACCATATCCGCCTAAACACATGGCATTATGAATGTATGATCACGCACACAGCTCGTACAAATATCTCATACGTTTACCTAGCACCACACTGATGACAACAACAACATTAAGTGAGGTCCGCGTCCACAAAGCATCGGAATCCTACACTTGAGTGAGGCTCGCATCCACAAAGCATCAGGATCCTACACTGCGAGTAAGGCCCGTATCCACATAGCATCGAGATCCTATACTCTGAGCAAGGCTCGCGTCCACAAAGCATCGGGATCCTATACTCAAGAGGATGAGGCCCGCGTCCACATAGCATCGGGATCCTACATCCATGCTCAGGATCTCTCATCATGCATATTCGAATGAGGCATGCGTCCACAAAGCATCGGGATCCTACATTCGGGAGTCTTCAAGGTGTTGCAACACACTTAGGGTATCCAAATCCCAACAACAAGGGATGACTCGACTATCTAGGCGTCCCATCAGCACACATCAAGGACCCTAGTAACCACACAGCTCTAGACCTCGACACAAGGGTCTTACCGCACGCAGCTCTAACACATTTACCATAGTCTTGTGGTTTTTATCAGTTATTATATCATCCCGTTGAATTATCCATTCATTAGCATGTTTATAAAGTACACATTAGCCATTCTCATTAATTTATCTTATTATCCGACAAGACTCAACCTTATAGGCGCCCTTTTTTGCACACAACATGGACCTAGATTACCACACAGCATCCACGATCCGCCTAGGATCCCTATGGTTTACCACCTCGCATAATTTACCCAATATTTACCAAGTCATTAGCCATTCATTACTCGTACGGGGTTAAAATTTCCATTTCTCAGTTTTAATATTCATTTTACACCTTAACGGGCCCCCAAGGCCCTTTGCCTCGAATTATAACACCCCCGAATGCCACCTCAAAATTATTGGGCAGATTACCCAGCGAGTATCGATACTCCAAGGTGAGTATCGGTACTCCCCTCTAAGTATCAATACTCCCACATGAGTACCGATACTCTAATTAGGTTCGAAAGAACTAGACCCCAAGCCATACTGATACGCTATGTACCATACCAGTACTTATCATCTATACTAGGATTGCCCCATATCGATCCACCCCGTACCGGTACTCTCACAAACGCGTATCGGTACGCTAAGCCTCTCCTAAACAAGCAACAACGCGTACCGATACTCCCCTATGAGTATCATACCCCCACTAAATTCGAAGGAATTTAACCTAAGGGAGTACCGATACGTTACGTTACGTACCGTACCGGTACTCAAAGCCTTTTCAGGCAATGTAACAGTGCGTACCGATACGCCCCCTTGCGTACCGGTACACGAAGGTGTCTCTAGAATCCTAACCTTATAAGGTGTACCGATACACGGGGAAGCGTACCGGTACTCCCCTCACAACTCTTCCCCTATTTACACTAAGGCGTACCTATACTCTAACCCCAGTACTGGTACGCAAGCCCGATTTTCAAACTCTGGGTGCAGGTTTCACCAAGAAACCCTGTTTAACCCTCATAGTTAAACCCTAAATCGATTCTACAAGTTATTGTGAAGGTATTAAGTGAGTTTCTACTAATTTTAAGCCTTAGCAACATCAAATCCCTATTTTACCATTAAAAGAGTCAACCCAAAGCTTATCAAACCATAAACACCAAAACATGCACAAAGCTTATTTTTATGAGTTGCAGGAAACAATAGGAGTTAGTAGTGTACTAACCTCGAATTAAAGCTGATGAAGAAGCCCTCAAAGATCTATTCCCTTTCTTCTTCTTCAAGCCCTCACCAAATACCTTCTTCTGCCACAACCAACCATTTTTACCTTGGTTGGTAGATCTCTCAAAGCGGAACAAGCTTCGCTTCTTGCCCCAAACGAGATTCTTACTCAAACTCTCATAGTTACACCTTTTACTTCAACTTGGGTAAGAAGATGGATATGAGAAAGAGGGAGAAGACAAGGGGACAAAGGTGACTTCACCCTCCAACTTTTCTACAGAAATTAAAGCCCCCCATCAGCTCTCATTGTCTTTAATTATGCTTTTACCCATTTGCCCTTCTTACTTTCACCTTAGCCCAACAACAAACCCACAACACAAGCCCAAAAGCTTTTCTTCAAGCCCAACAAGGCACTCAAGGCCCAATATCTCGTCCCAAACGCGAAGCCCATGCCTCGGTTTAACCCGACCCTCGAGTTTCGAAACCCGGGTCGTTACAATGATCAAATATCGGGCGGGATCAAATTATTGAACTTATAAGAAAATGACCCATAAGAAGTGACAGAACCATAAATCAAGACCGGGAGCTAAGTATAATTAACCATAAAAAATAAAGGCAAAGTTTAAATGAATTGAAAATTGGAGTTCAAATAGGTAAAAATCTAATAACTAGGGATTTCAGAGTTTAACTAGACTAATATTTAAATTGTTAAGGACCTAAAGTATCATTAAATCGAACAAAGTTAGAGGGACAATACTCTCAAATAAAGTACACGTTGTTCCATCATTAAATATAATATATATGAACTAGAAAAAAGAAGATAAAAATATATATTTCCGATTAATTGATTTAACTGGTTAAACCTAATTCGATGAAAAATAAATTAAATAATAATTTTTTAATCGAACCGATCAATTCAACATTTAACTAAAAATCCGCCATCAGGTTTGTAAAAAGCATACATGGGTAACATGACAAAAAGCATTCAAAACTCGTTAGCGTTTGAACATAAAAATGGATGTTTTTTTCCAGACTATTATTTTGGAGACTTTCAAAAGAAACTTTAATTGACCTAAAAACGTTTATTTATTTTTTTTTTACAAATTTTATCTAATTTTAGTTAGTCTAAAACCCATAACCTAAGAAAAATGAGAGAACAAAGATAAGCAGCTTGACCAACCGGCCAAACGTGCTTCTCCCCTAAAAACGTTTACTTAAATAATTAAAATTAATTTCTCAAGTATTTTGAAACTGAAATTCTCTGCTAAAATAATTAAAACCACCTTCTAAGTCCATATTTTGGATGAGAGACTCATATAGGGATGTGCATTTTTCAGATATCGGATTTGATTCGATCCAAAATTTTAGATACTTAAAATTTTAGATCATTAAAATAGTAATTCGTAATCGATTTGAAAAAAATGAATATTTAATTTTTTTAGATATCCACTTTTGGGATCAAATATCCGGATCCGAACATGATTTGGTTTGACATTTAAATTTTACATTTTATGATATTATTTAACATCCTCTAGACATATTTGAACAAAAGAAGCATCCTCTAGACATAAACTAAATTCCATATCTGATTATCCTATATATTTTTTGAAAATTTTATCTGAACTATCCGAAAATTAAAAAACAGACCGGACATCTAAATTTTCGAAACAAATCAGATTATTTTGATCGGATATTTTTGCACACCCATATTTCATTAAACACTTTTAAAGTTCGAGTTATTCATTCGATCTCGAATTAGTCTGAATCACTGGTCAACAATTAAAAAAATATTTAAATTCAGAAAAAGCTACATCATTCGTCAATAAACTTTAATCTTTGTACTGATTTTGTCACTAAACTTTAAAATATTTCAATTTGAACATTAAACTTTAATCTTCGATTCAATTAAGACATTGGACCGTTAAAATTTGACAATCCTCACATGATAAAACTTAAACCAAAATTATATAAATACTTATTGTTTTTTGAAGTTATAAAGTACATAATAATAATAATAATAATAATAATAATAATAATAATAATTTATAACATGTAAAACGAACAAAAGGCGTCTCACGGTGTACTTACAACTGAGTTTGCATCTTTTTCTGTTCTTTTTCAAGTCGAGCAATCCACCTATTTCCTGGGCTGCTTCGATTTCTTGTTCATATTTTTATTTTAATTATAATGATTTCTTTTTCTAAATAAACGTTTTAATCGATGAAACACTAATTCTGATTCAATCCAACTTACGTAAAAATGATAATTAAAATATATCTGAATAAATTATCTAATAGTTAATTTTTTTCTAAAATAAATTTATTTCACAAAAAAAGGTTACAACAAAAGTAATAAATGTCTTTGCTTTTGATTTATTGTGGCTTGCCGGTTTTCTTTAGTTTTAGTTCTTGTACCTGGTTGTGTTGTATTTTTTTCTTCTATTTAAAATTAGAGAGATTTTTAATGAGACTTACAATTTAAGTTTAAGGTACAAAAGGAGTGTCAATTTTTTTAAGAGGGAAATTATTCATGTTTGCGGAAAAAAATTCACGTATCATATTTTAATTAATTTTATGTATATTTGTAAATTGAAATATAAAAATTTTCGGATTTTATTCAACGTATCGTGCTGTACAACCATTTCGGTTTACTCAGATTCTATTGTTTTGTTGTTGTGTTTTCAACTATTTGGTCATACAAACATGAATAACGTAGTCAAGCGGTGCAATCTTGTCTGGGAAAATATTTTCTTGAAAAATAAAATTAATTATTTTCTTATTTCTTTCAAATAAATATTTTTACGAACTTTTCAATTTAAGAAAAATATCCTATTGCTGAATTAGAAAATAAATCAAATCGATTAGATCATAGTAAAGTATCCTTTGCCTCTTTTGAGATCAAAAAAATCTCAGGCAGCGCTATAGAGATAGAAGAAGGGGCACACGGCATCATCAACAATGAAAAAAATTAGAAAAGATAAAGATGGTGTGCACAGATGAAAAGTAGCATTTGGAAGGGAGAGAGACAATGCGACGTGAGTCGAAAAAGTCAAAACCAGAAGCATTTGGTTGGATCTGACGAGGAGCAGTGGAGGGTTTGGGAAGACAAGGTTTTTTTTTTTATGTTTAATATTTAGGGTTCAAAATTAAATATGATTTGAAAAATTGCTGATATATAAAATTTGATGTCTAAAAAATTAAAGGCTTAAATGAAAAATAGGTGCCTAAAGTATACCTTTTTTGAACTTTAGGTGCTTAAAGTATTTTTTTTTGTAAAAATAGGTGCCTAAAGTTTCAAGAGTTATAATTTTAGGTGCCCCGAACTTAACTTCTGTTAAAAAAACTATTACCCAATAAAAATTTGACACATGTCATATTTTAAGTTATAATTTCTTTTAATTATTTTTTGTTTTTAATAATTTAAAAATTTTCAAAAAAAGTATTAAAATTTTGAAAATTTCTAAAACAGTCCCCGAATACCTAAATCTCAAATCTCCAAATCATCACCGCTGCGCCGCCGACCCCACCCTTTCGGTCGCCGGGCCAAGCCTCCCATTTCCCCTAACGTTCCGTCGCCGAAAACCGACGAACGGTGTGCGAATCGAACATTGAACGTCGATTGTTAAAAAACCGATCGATTGGCACACCATTTACCGGTTTCTGGCGACGAAATATTGGGGGAAATGGCCGGTTGGGCCCGGCGACCGAAAGGGTGGGGTTGGCAACGATGAAGATTTGTAGATTTGGGGTTTTGTTATTTTTAGGGATTAATTTGAACATTTTTGAAAATTTTGTGATTTAAAAAAAATAAATTTTAAAGTTTTTTTTCGCCAAAAATAACTAAAAAAAAATCAATATTCCTGCCACGTGTCAGGTTTTAAATGGATAACGGTTTTTTTTAACAGCCGGGCACCTAAAGTTATAACTTTTGAAACTTTAGGCACATATTTTTAAAAAAAACATTTTAGGCACCTAAAGTTAAAAAAAAATATACTTTAGGAACTTATTTTTTATTTAAGCCAAAATTAAATGACGTGTCTTAATTTTATTGGCTAGGCTCATATCCTAGGTGGTAGGTAAGGCCTATGATATAATTTCTCTATAGTTTGATTGATAACTTTAAAACCTATAAATTTAAATAGCGTAAGTGTAATTACCTTTTATATAAAATTTGCACAATATTTGAAATAATTAAGGCTTAACAATTAAATAAGTGCTCAAATTATATCTTTTTCCAGTTAGGTGCATAAATTTTGTTTTGGGTCAAATTATGCTTCATGTTTTCAACGTTACTCAAATAGGTGCCCGTCATTATTGTCCGTTAATTTTTACCGTTATCTGACACGTGTCATCTTTTTTAAATTCTGAAATTATATTTAAAAATAGATAAAAATTAATAAAACAAAATAATCTCAATTTTCACAAAATAGTCCCAAATTTTAAAATCCCTAACACCCCAAAACCCAAATCCCAATTTGACCCAATTTCGTCGCCAATTGCCAAGCTGCTGCCCATCACATCCATCGCCGGACCATCACAACCACTTACCCCACCACCTCGTCGCCGAAAATTAACCGACGTCGTGCGAAACGTCAAAATCGTCAAATGGTTCATTCGAATGATTCACGACGAATGGTGGTATAACGGACGATGAACGGTATGTGGGTCGTTCGGCGAAGGGAGGGAGCTTCATTATGTCACCAAAAACACGACCAACGACAGTGGGAGCGGTTGAATTTGGGGGTTTAGGAATTTGGGGACTATTTTGGGATTATTTAAAATTTTAGGATATTTAAAAAGTTCTGAGTTATTTTTAAAAAAATAAGATTAAAAAAATATTTAATATTGCCAAGTGTTTGATTTTGATTGGTTAACGAAAAAAATCAACGTCCATCACGATCAAATCTTAAATGAGTCACAGAATGAATGTTAGACACCTATTTGGCCTAAAATAAAATTTGAACACCTATCTGAAAAAATGTATAGTTTGAGCACTTATTTGACTGTTAAGCCAATAATTAAAGTAATTATAAAAATAATAGTTAAATTTAACCTTTTTGTGAAGTACATTTGTGTACTATAATAGGGACAGAGAGTTGTATTTCTATGACTTTCTGTTGTTTTATTAAAAAGAATTGTGACTTACCATGAGTAGTCCTACGAATTCGTGTATTTGTTTTTATTCATATATTTTATACAAATAAATTAATAATTCGTATTATATAAATTCTATGTGTCTTCATGTTATTTTTAATATTGTCACGTCATAATACAAAATATTCACTTTAATTTATATCGTACTTATACATTCTCACACGTTATAATCATATTTTAGGTTTTATATATGTATATAAATAAAATTTTATAAATTTGTAATTAATATTATATAAATTTCAATATAGTAACGTTTTTGAATTTTTATTCATACTATTATTTTATTAAAAATTTACTTAGCAAATAATTATAGATAGAATAGTAATGATTATAGATTAAAATTTTTTTGTGTTCAATTAATATCCCTATTAATATTTTAAAAAATATTATTTTCCTAATTGAGTCAAACTATTTTTTTGGATAATTTGTCAGTTTTATTATCCAGAAGCACAAAAGTGCTACGAATTACAGAAGGAAGAAGGGGCGATCAAATGGTGATCCCTCGGTCAGTACATAATCGAATGTTTACTGTATTACTATCTTTTATACCTTTTACATGTTATCTATCTTTAACTATATTTTTTACAATGTCAAAAAGATCAGAACTGTTACGAGTGAAACCCCTATACAATCTCCAGTTTCGTTCCTACCAAATAGTATAAACATAAGCACTCCATGCAATTTTAAGTATGGTAACTAGTATTGACTTCCCTTTAAAAGTAGAGCACTTTCATAGAAGGTCCCGATTCCTGTCTTGCATACTTCTAGTAACCATGCATAACCCGAGAAGCTTGGTCCAAATTTCCCCTGAGAAGGCACAGCCATCAAAGATATAGTCTCTTGTCTCTTGGTGAAGCTCACACAAGTACACATTTATCATCGGTAGTAATACCAAAACGAGTCAGGCGATCCCTTGTAGGAAGCCTATCGAGTATGGCCATCCATAAGATAGTAGTGTGTTTAGGTATGTGAAAGGGGAACCATACCAACTTATGCCATATCACTTTAGTCTTCTTTTCACGTAGTTCCTCCCAAAGCCATCGTACACTGATTTTGCGTTGGTTGTGTAGTAGCAGTGGAGCCGCAATGTCCTTGAGTTTGAGAATCCTTGACATTATCCAGCTATGGTGAGGCAAACAGGAAAGCTGCCAAATATTCTGGTCTTTTAGAACGTATTCTCGAACCCACGTCACCCACAGGGAGCCCTCGACAGCCAATAATTCCTTCAACAACATCAAACAACAAACCTTGTTCCATGTGCCTACACTTTTGAGTCCTAACCCACCTTCAGATTTAGGCGAGCATATGACTTTTCAACCCACTCGAGCACCATGCGTAGGGTTATCATCACCCTTCCAATAGAATCGATTACAGATTTGCTCAATCTTTTTAATAACATTCACAGGCAGCACGAGCTGCCTACACCAATAGTTAGTGATGCTGAGAAGTACAAATTTTATAAGTTGTAGCCTATCCGCATAACTGAGTTTTTTTGCCGACCACGTCCTCAGTTTAGCCCTAAGCTTATCAAGTAGCGGAAGACAATCTTTCTCAGTTAATTTCCTTGTGAAAAAAGGCACCCAAAGTAACGAACAGGCAAGCAACCAATCGTAAAGCCAATACACTCATGTATCTTGTTCCTCTGTGCACTATCCACACCAGCAATAAATAGTTCAGACTTGACAGCATTTAATCTTAGTCCCAAAACCTCAAAGAAAAAATCTAATGTACTCTGAACTCCCAAAATAGAGTCAAGTGTCCCTTTACAAAAAATAAGCAGATCATCCACAAAACATAGGTGAATAAGATTGATTCGATGACACTTTGGGTGATGCTGGAAAATCTTGTTTTTAGCAGCAATATTCAACATGGCAGATAAGGCAGTCATGGCAATTACAAAAAGATAAGGGAAGAGGAGGTCTCCTAGCTGCACCCCTCGCCCCTCTGAAGTAGCCCACAAGAGTACCATTGAACGCAACGGACAATCTGGTGGTTGTCACACATTCTTTGATCCACCCTATAAATGCTTTCGGTACCCCTAATGCTGCCAGAACAGTAAGCAGAAGCCCCCAATGCAATGAGTCAAAAGCTTTCTGCAGGTCTACCTTCAGAGCACATCGAGGAGAGATTGATTGTCGTGAGTACCCTTTCACTAATTCCTGGTTGAGCATGGTATTATGGACAATGCTTCTTCCTTGGACAAAAACTGATTGATTCCATGATATCATTTCAGGGAAAAAAGGGCCTAATTTCTGTCACATGGTTTTTTTATGACATTTATTTTTGTCTATTGACATATTTAACTCTGTCTATTATTGACATGTTTATCCCTGTCTTTTGGCATGTTTTCTTCTACTCCTTCGGTCGTTTTGGCCGTTCTTTATTTTATGTTTTATCAAGGTTGGATTTGACGATGCCACGACTAATCAAGATGTCGCTTATTTGTAATCATGCTGATCTTCCTTACTTTGAACCCTCAATTTGCATTTGGATACACGATTTGTATTCCTGAAGAGTTTTCTCACGATGCTCGACTCTGATTTGCGGTTTCTCGGTGGTCTATCAATGGATTAATCCCCTTTTGTGGTTCGTTTGCCGATGCAGTCAGTTTGTTCGTATCTATTTTCCGTTCGAGTATTTTAGATGGATTTTAACCTTTTCATGTATGATCATTGTATGATCTAAAGTGGCTAGTTTTAGGAAAATGTCCTAGTTATTTATTTAGTTTACAATAATAGTTGTAAACCCTTATTATAATTATGGGTATTTTTTCATTTAATAAAATTAATGGCTTCTTTTAAAAAAAATAAATGATTTTATTCTAAAAATAATAAACGATTTTAATATATTTACGTGCTGATATCATCATCATTATCGTTATTATATCACTATCTTTAAAATAGTTCATAATTTTGTTAATTAGTAAAAACATGGAACTTGCGTTGAACTTAATTCCGTCATTAGACAAAATTGTAACAACATTTCAAACATCAGCATTGCTCTCTTTCACACACACACATATATGCGGTATAATTGTTAGTATATAATTTTTTAAGGCTGGTAGGTTTAGTCTAGCGTTTATGGATTTAATTTGTAGAATTTATGATTATGGTTAAAATTTAGAGATATAAATTTTAGTCTTTAAAAGAGTAAATATACCGGTTTGTATAAAATTTTTATACATGTACACTAAAAAAATATTCATATATAATTATTTTATACATCGTTAGTGGCAGGGACGGAATTAGAATTTAGAGTTAAGGGCAAAATATAAATGTTTAAAGTGGGAGCAAATTTATAAATAAACAAATTTTAAAAATAATTAAATAGATTAACAAAAGTAAAAAAATTCTTCGGGGTAGGGGGCAATTGCCCCTCCCCACCCCTTAATAATTCTCCGCCCCTTAATGGTTTGTCCCTTATTATTGGAGATTTTCTATTAGTGGTTTTAGTTTTTTTTTTTCCCCGCAAAGTTCAATTCATTAATAGTAGGGAGCCGGCAAAAACCAACATCTATTAGTCCAAAGAAAATAGAAAAATGAAACCAATTAATTGAACCCATAATTACTAAACTAAACTCTAAATTAGCATCTAGTATTTTATCATACTAGACCAGTTGATTTTTGATATAATTTATATAAATATGAGAGGCCTTTTAGTACACAAAATGTAAGATTACTTCTAAAAAGGAATATTGGAATATAAGATTACTCGATACATTACCTAATATGTTACATTATCATATTTAATTCATTTACCTTTTTATTTTTTAGTTAATAAAATGTAAAATCACCTACAAGCACATTTTATAAAATTGTAATTTTTATTTTTTAGTTAACAAAATGTAAAAGTACCTAAAAGCACATTTTATAAATTTATCCTTAATTTTTTTTTCAAAATAAATTACTACACAAAATTTGCAACTTGTAGAATTTTCTTTTATTGATAAATAAATATATTAATCTAGTACATTAATTTTATTCCTCCTCTCAAATAAATAAATTGAGATTGAGATGGGCGTCTTTTTTTATCAAAGCATAGGTAAAAAGAAGGAAAAAAAATCCTTTTTATTTTTATTAAAACATGCTATATGATAAAAAAATAATAAAAGAGAAAGGTAAATTTGTTATAAAAGTAATATTTTAAACCAAAAGTAATTTTCTCCTAACGTTTTACAATTTTTATCACTTTAGTCTATATTCTTTTTTTTTTGAAATATTTTACCTTTTAACGTTCTATTTTTTTCTCAACGTTTTATTTTTGAGCAAAAATATCATTTGTTGGACGAAAATTATTAATTGACTAACGATTAACGGTTCCCGCTGACTAGAAAAATACACATAAATTATATTACTGATGTGACATGTTTATACGAATAATAATGATGGTGTGACATTATATTACGTCAATTATTTTTTAAAATATTTTAAAAGATATATTTATTAAATTAATTGCAACCGTTCAGACGTTAACACATGATAACATTCTATTTGTTGTTTAAAATTAAAGATTATAGAATTTGACTTTAAAGAGAGATCAAACCCCAATACATTGGGAAAAATACTTTACATCTTAACCACTAAATTAAGTTGTCTTGTCCGTTATATTTTGATATGATTTTTATATAACTAAAACAAAAGAGTTTATTAAATTAAATATAAAAGCTCGATTAAACGAAAAATCTAGACAACAATAAATACATTGAAAAAAATTAATTACTGTTATCGACGATAAATACTTTAATTCAAAAAAAAATACAAAGAAATAAATGGTAATGATTTAAACAACAATAAATCTAGACAAGATTTGTACAAGGTAGGTTCGAGAACCCACACAAACTTTTCACATGAGAGACTCTTACTATTAAACGAAAGTCTCATTGGCTTTTAATATTCGATTTAAATATATTAAGTGTTATTGTATTATTTTAAAATTTTAAAATTGGTCCCATATTTAATTTTTGCTAAAGTGTGTGCAACATTATTTTTTATTTAAAAATCTTGATTTATTCCCTAACTTTTGTTTATTTTGACCTTTAAATGTTGACTTGACATCTATAAAAGGAGGACAAAACAATGTTTTTAGTCCTCTCTGCTTAAAATTTTTAATCATTTTACCTTCAATATTTAATAATAATTACAAATATCATTAAATGAACAATCTAATTTTTCAATCATATGTGTTCGCAGTTTTTTAATGGCCAAATTGATAAAAATTGTAAACACATAGGACTAAAAAGGTTATTTTGCATGTCCTTATATTTGTTAGGTCAACAAGGGTAAAATTGAACATAAGTTAAGGTATGGACCAATATTTTTCAAATAAAAAATAGTACGGGGACTCAATTTTACAAAAAAAATATAGTGATTAAATTTTAAATTTCTAAGGTCCTTTTGACATAAACCTTAATATTTGTATTTTACACGTGTCATTGGAAAAAAAATGAGTAAGATGAACTCAATCGAGATTTATTATTATTATTATTATTATTATTATTATTATTATTTCCTTGCTTTCCTCTGCTCTATTTATATAGCTAATTCCTTCCCCTGTTTTTCAAATAAAAGCAATTTCTCCTCTGTATATTTTTAAGTTCCTTTGATTATTTGAACAATGGAAAACAATGAAACATACGCCCAATTTTTACCCTCTCCATCCCAATCTCAGTCTCCTTCTTCTTCACAGCGTTCTCCTTCCCCTAACTCTCAATCTCCTCCGCCGCCCACGGTTGTTCTCAGCCCTTGCGCTGCCTGCAAAATCCTTCGCCGCCGCTGCGTCGAGAAGTGTGTTCTAGCGCCTTATTTCCCTCCGACCGAGCCATATAAATTCACCATTGCTCATCGGGTTTTTGGAGCTAGCAATATCATCAAATCTTTGCAGGTAAAACTTCCGTTCTCTCTCTCATAATTTTTTTCTTCAGAACTTCCATTTTTGAATCTGTTTTTATCAAAATTATGATCAACATTTTTATTTATTAAATGCAATCAAGAATAATTAATAAATATACACGAAAATTATAATTGAATAAAATGTTTGGAATGAATATTGAAAAAAGAAGCAAAAATTGTCCACTAAAATTATCATTGTAGAAGTTTTCTCAAAATTTTAGTTTTCGTGTTCATGGTTCGAGTCGAATTAAATTAAATAATAATTCAAATTTTCTTACGATTCTTTTATCCTAATTTTTACTTAACCAATAATCTAATCCTTAAACATGTTCAATTATTTTTACTAACAAAAACTGAATTTCTTTCTTTTATCTTTTCAGGAACTTCCCGAGTCACAAAGAGCCGATGCCGTGAGCAGCATGGTGTACGAGGCTAACGCTCGGATCCGCGACCCCGTGTATGGTTGCGCCGGGGCTATATGCCAGCTTCAGAAGCAAGTGAGTGAACTCCAAGCCCAACTAGCCAAGGCGCAAGCCGAGATTGTGACAATGCAAGGCCAACAGGCCAACTTGGTAGCCATTATCTTGGAAATGACTCAATCTAAAGAACCCAACAATATTAGTAATTCTCAGCAAATTGATACCACTTGTTTTCTCGATGATAATAATCTTGCTTCGGCTTGGGAGCCTCTTTGGACGTGATGGAAAATTAGTCATCAAAATTACCCACCAATACTAAGTGTGCAATGTGGGCCGATTTAGATTTATAAGGACATAGTCCTGAAGAACAAGAAGAGAAAAAAAAAGAATTAAATTAAATTAAGTTATTTTTTATGTATTTTATATTTCTAGTTAGAGATTTTTCAATGATGGAGTTTAGTTTTATGGTATAAATGTGTCCCACATGCCTTTTTTTATTATAAAAGAGTTGGTAGTTTGGAAATAATAGTTTACATATTTGAATTTCAAGTAGGTTAGATACTATATTTTAAGGTTAATTTTAAAAATATATGTTTTAGTTGGATTTTGTCATTTCTAGTTGTTAAATCCGTTTGGTCAAATTCTGCTAGTTTTTTTTTTTTTTTTTTGAAAAATAGGTACCATCTGAGATTATTAATGAAAGGAAACTGAAGAATTCACTTACTAAGCCCAAACAAAAGGGCAAAAAAAGGAAAAGACAGATAATAAACCAAAGCAAAAGGGGAACTCGGATGATTAAAGACCATTTGGATGCAAATTTCCAGATAGTTATTTTTACTTTAGAGGGGCAGTTAAGCCTCCAAAGGGTAGTAAAAAACGTAACAGAGTATGCCTCTGAGACCAGACCCTGAATAAGCAAACAATAACCACTGCGAACGGTGTAAGAGCCTATTTTTTCACACAACCCCAAATGAGAACATCATCCAGTCCTGTTGATGACAGACGGATGGATAAAATAGCTGTAGCATCTTGATTGTTGAAAACTGAAGTCACTAAATCATATCTCCACTGCCTAGTATTAGAGTCGATTAAATTCGAAACCAAATTAAGCCCATCAACTCCAGTGGATGTGATTAAGCTCGAGGGATTCGTTGGGAGCCAAAAATCGTTCCAAATGGAGACTGAATCTCCCTTATCCATATTCCATAGGATACCCAATTCTAGGGTTTTGCGGGAGCACCAGACGCTCTTCCATACACATGAGGGGCGGGAACCAAGGGTTGCGTGCATGAAATCAGTACGGGGAAAGTATTTGGCCTTCAGCGTTTGTGCCATTGACAAGTCCGGGTTCGAGATAATCCGTCAGCCCTGTTCTGCTAAGAGAGCGATGTTGAAAGGCCAAAATCTCGGAAGCCCATTTCACCCCTCTTTTTCGGCAAACTAAGGGTCTGCCATGTACACCAGTGGATACCACATTTCCCAGGGGATTTTTGCCACCAATACTTCCAGTTCTTTGCAAAGGAACAGGGAAGCAGGAAACACAACATAGCATATAACGGCAAAGCCTGCAAAATCGATTTGATGTAAACCTCCTTACCACCAAGAGACAATAAAAGAGTATCCCAATTAGAGAGGCTTTTTGCACACTTGACCCGAAGGAAAGAAAGGGGTTGCTTCTTGTTACGACCAACCATAGATGGCAAGCCTAGGGAGGCATTCGGGCAATTCTGGCTGGAGACTTCTAGAATACGGCAGACATCCTCTTTGTTGGCATCAATGACATTTGAACTGAACAACACACTTGACTTATCAAAATTGATGAGTTGACCCAAACATTGTGAATAGGTTAGGAGAAGTTTTTTTAGAACCATCGCCCCAATAGCTGTAGCATTCCTAAAAATGATATTGTCGTCAGCAAACAATAGATGGGTGATGAGAGGTGCTCCTCGGACAATACGGACACCCTGCAGTGCACCACTTTGAGAAGCAAGTCGTAAAAGGGTGGATAGGCCTTCACTATATCGGGAATAAGTATGGGCTTAAGGGGTCGCCTTGGCGAAGGCCCCTGGATGGAGAGAAGCTATCACCAACACGGCCGTTCACCGCTATAAAATAGGAAACTAACCGAACACAGTTCATAACAGACAATCCATATTTTCGCAAAACCCATTTTTCTTGGTAAGTCTTCAAAAAAAGACCACTCCACTCTATCATAGACTTTACTCATATCGAGTCTAAGCGCGAACGAACCCTTCTTACCAGAACGTTTGTTCTTCAGAGAATAGAGGACTTCATATGCTGTAATGATATTATCCGAGATAAGCATTCCCGGAAAGAAAGCGCTCTGAGCCTCATCTATGCAAACAGGTACAACTGCTTGCAAACGGTTGGCTAACATCTTAGAAATAATTTTAAAGAGCGCATTGCATAAACTGATTGGGCGGAATTGGGCCATATTCGTAGGGTTATTGACTTTCGGTATAAGCACAATGCGAGTAGAATTGATATCATGCATGGGATGAACCCCTTTCAACAAATCGATGCAGTAAGCTGAGATGTCCCTACCAACTATGTGCCAGAATCTTTGATAGAAAATCACTCCTAAGCCATCCTCACCCGAGACTTTGAGCGGGATCATGGAACGGGCGGGGGGGGCAAGCAAACTCTCATTCATAAAAGGGCTGATGCACGGGGTAACTCCACCGAGATTCTGCTGTGGGTCACTCGCACCTTTTGAGGAGAAAATGTCCGTGAAGTATTCTTTAGCTATGCGATGAATATCTTCATTGGAATCAACAAGTGTCCCATTCGCCTCTCTCAAGTGTCTGATTTTATTTTGCCGCTTTCGTTTGGAAGCAAATTTATGAAAATACCCAATGTTTCTATCGCCATTTCGGAGCCAATTAGAACGAGCACGATGCTCCCAATATAATTCCTCACGATCAGCTTCCAAATTCAAAGCAATTTTTGTTTCTAAAATTTACCCAAGGGTGTCATCCGATGGAGAGAGGTCATTTGAATCCTTCAATCGATCCTGAAGTTGCTTGACAGTAATCTTCTTATCCTTCTTGATTTGGCGGAACCAATCATCTAGACCATGTCCCACAAGCTTCAATATGTCCGGAATAGGTCCCGAAGGGGAGTGCCACAAGGATGCAACTGTATCTTCACAAGAGTCTTCAAGTAACCATGCAGCTTCGAAACGGAAGTGAGCAACACGCTCCCTGGGAGGAGATGAAGGGGTCGTAGTCATTAGAAGCGGATAATGGTCGGAAAAGGAATGAGTGAGATGATAAAGGTGTTAATCCGGAAATAGATCAAACCAGGCAGTGTTGGCTACTCCTCGATCAAGCCGTTCTCGGACAACATTAGATTGGAGTCTACCTCTTTCCCAAGTGAACCAAGAACCTCTGAAGCCAACATCCTCAAGTGAGCAATCCATAAGTGTTTGGTGGAAGTTATTCATTTGACGTGCACTTCTAACACGACCCCCACTCTTTTCTGAAGCATAGAGAAGTTCATTAAAATCGCCTATAACCAACCAAGGAACCGAGGGAAGATCATTCAAAGAACGAAGAAGGTCCCAAGAGGCAGCTCTATTGTATTTCTCTGGTGCACCATAAAAGCCCGTGCAACGCTAAGATAAACCATTCAAATCATCGTCGATTAAAACATCAATATGACGGTCGGAAAAAGAGCGAAGAGATAGTCAAATTCTGCTAGTTAATAAATGTATTATGTAAATATTATATATTTAGTTCATATTCTTCAATTCAATTATGTAAGTTTTTATACTTAGTTATACATAACGGCTGCCCATCAAATTCCAAGAGAATTGATTATACTCTCTAATAATATTGTCTTTATATTGTTTAGGTTTGGTTTCGAAGTTTGAAATATACATAGATTAAATTTAACCAAATTATAATGAACTAAGTTTTCAACTTACATAGGCTAATACAAAATTTGACTTTAATTTTTTAATGTTAAAAAGTCCATATAAAGGGACGGTTTAAAGATCCAAATTTCAAATTTGTTAAAATGTGAAAGAAACCTTTATAAGTTTCTTTTTAATTATATTTTATTAATTTTGAAACTCTTTATTAATTTTTTATTATTATTTTTTGAATAGTACCTACAACCTAAGGAAAGGGGAAGGAAAAATACTCATGCTAGGCACTGAACTCAAGACCTAATGAGAGACGAAGGATGTCAATGGGAGGTTTAACTGCTTGCTCCAATATTTGTTAACATTAGTTCTTTTATTGTTAAATATGAGATAAATTGTGCTTAAGAATATTAGAAACCACGAGTTTTGAATTAAAAGAGATTAAACATGAAAGATCCACTAATTGACCTAGTGGCTAAGGATACTTATATTTTCTCATCTTATATGGGATGCAATCCAAGAAAGCAAGAACGGCAACCCGATTTGCATGTTTACTCTTTCGCTAAAACATTTAAGGGTTAACTGTGCGAGAAGTTTATGTAATTTTGAAAATTAATAATTAAACTTATAAACTATTTTTTCACTAAATAAACCCTTAAGCCTAAAAAATAATTAATAAGTCCTTTTAACTGTCAAAAATCATTGTTCAACGCTATGGTATTGGCGTCATGGTTCACGATACTGACGTACTGATTCACATGTAAATAAAAATACGACACAAGGGCTTAATTGATTTTTGTAGAAAGTTTGAGGGCATATTTAACTTTTAAGTAATTTCTTTTAACTTATGGTATTTTTTGGATTTTAAAAAAAATTTGTAATAGTATTTTTTATTTTTTTTGTTTAACCATTAATATTCGACTCATTGCTAATTAATATAGATCAGATTTTATAGAGGCTCAATATGGTGGCGACTCTCCCCACTCAATTTTCTCCATTCAATGCCAGTATTTGAACCTATGGCATAATATTTTAGTATTTTTTATTTTAGTAATTTTTTACTTCATATTTATTTTTTGAATATTTTAACAATTAATTAAGTACTCATACTCAATAAAAAATAATTAAGCCGTTAAACTTTCTAAAAAAATTAATTAAACTTTCTGTCACACCATATAGACCACCATATCAACATCATAAATTGTCACATCAGTACCGTAATGATCAACGATAATTTTGATCATTCAAAGGACCACTTTGATTAATTTTTTAAACTTAAAATTTTAATTGAATACAAAAAATTTAAAAATTCAATTGATTTTTTTCTCAAAATTACAAGAACTTTTCGCACACTTGGACTAACATTTAGATTACTATTACCGTCGTCAATACATTTTCAGTCACATCGGTAAATACAGCGACTGTAATCGTTAATTAAATAAATATTTGTTTCGACCCTAAAACCTTCGGCAACCTCCAAAAACCCTTTCCCGATCTCCTTCCCTTATCACCCTTGACATTTTCTGATCGACCACCGCCGCCATTGCCGCTTCTGTCTGATGCTTGAGACTTCATTGTCTTATAGTTCCTGCTCTGTCTCATCTTCATATCCTTAAGCTCAATCTCCATCGGGAACCTTCCAACTCCAAATGCAAACAAATACCACCTTGATTTAACTGGACTTGACAACGTCGATACTTTCTTGGCCGGAAAATCAAGATTTTCATCGTTAAATTTCCCATATTTGTTCTTGGAAACCGAAGCCGGCATTGAAAACGACTTGTTGAAACTCTGTCTCTGCGATTCTTTCGTTGATGTTGACGAAGGAAATGTTCTCGACTTGTTGAATAATGAAGGCAACGATGAAGTTTTCCAGGGAAACAAACATCCGTTTCCGCAGCCGAAATCATACTTTTTCTCATAATTTTCTTGCTCGATTTTGAACATTGGCTTCTGGGATTCGTTTCCAACTCCGGGTTGGATTTCTCGTAAGGAAATGATTTTACCACAAAAAACGATGTCGCCGTTGTTATTTTCCGGGAAAATTGAGGACGAGACAGGAAAATCTTCATTGGAAAACTCAAACAAATCGCCATTTCCATCTTGCTTTGAGAAATCATCATCGCCCCAGAATTCATTTGAACGGTCAGTTTCCATGACGAGATCACAAAGAGAAAGAGTTTCTTCATTAGATTCATCACCGAAATCTTGCCAGGAATCTTTGATTTGCTGCATGGTTTTCCCAGGCCTATAATTCAACTTTCCAGCACCTATTGAGAAAAGTAATAATAAAACCAAGAAAGAACAACAACAAAGTAATAATATTACCAAAACAAAGGCTGTTTTGATGGAAAATTTGTTATAATGGAAGAATAAGTTGAAATACACAAACATATATATACACACATAAAAAATGTATTTAGACGGCTTCCAGAAGAATAAAATAAACAAAATTAATTTATTATTAGTTTATACTTCTGGAAGGTGGCTTTTTGTAGGTGAATTTTCTTTTCATGGTACTAGGTGGAAAATGCTAAGGTGAGGCTAAAATACAATCCTACATGAATTCTTATTAATTAGGTAATAATATATTTTTATATAAATTCTTATCAACTGAGCAAGAATTTGTATATAAATTTTTAATTTTTATATATATGCACACATAAATTCTTATTAACTGGCTAAAATACAATTTTACATAAGATAATTTAGGACGGGGTAATAATGTAGGTAGAACCGATTTTTTACTAACTGTGTAAGAATTTGTGTAACTACACAAATTTTTATATTATAACCTAAATTCTTACTGAAATGATAAGAATTTTTATAAATTGTAAGAATTTGTATAACTATACAATTTCTTACTAACTGAATAAAAATTTATATAAATCTACCTCATTTTAATTGACCATAAGGGTGCCTCTGCCTACAATTTTCGGGTTCAGTTTCAACTTTCAAACATCAGTATTTGTCCTTTTCTTTTCTTTTTTTAATTTATAAAGGAAAAAGGCACTCAACTTTAGTATAAAAATAATACTATAATATAATTAAATTAAAAATATATTTATTATAATAATAATCAACGAATAGTCAAACTAATAATAATTATAATAATTCTATGTGATTGTGAAGCTTCTAAATTAGTCAGCTATTTGAGTCCAATGGATGGAGCATACCAATGTGAATTTGGAATTAACTTTTCTTTTCTGTGTGTGAAACTGCAGAATTCAACCACCGTTACAATTATGAAGATAAAAAAACCAAAAAAAGGGGAAAATAAGAAAAAAGAAGTCCATATTTAGGAGTAAAATCATCAAATTTATGGTATTAATTCTCTCTAATCAACCCAAAAGTCATCAGGTTCGAGTTCCATCGCGTGCAAGAGATTATGTATGGATTCGAGTTTAGATTTATTTTAATCTGAATTCAGTTATATTTTTTTAATAAATAGAGATTTTTTACATTTCAAAAGTAATTGTCACGATTCAAATCTGGGACGATATGAACATTCTTAACCACTCGACCAATTTGAATCTTTAGATTCAATTATATTTTTTTTTGAATAGTCTAAAGATAATTATAAGGTAGTATCTGTTCATAGATATTCTTAACTGTTTGATAAGACACATACATCATGTAGACAAAACAATTTGAACCCGTGTTTCATAACCCTTAAAATAAGTTGAACACATTTTATAACCCTTAAAAGAAGGAATCAATATGGTCAATTCAAAGTAAATTGTGAATTTCATAAAGAGTACTTGATGGAATGGACGGCAAGAAGTAATCTGAATCGTAAATTTAGCACTAAATTTGAAATTAAAATTTCAAAAAATTTGGTCTTTAATCCAATTTGATTGCTTTCATTACTTAATTTATTCAATCTCATTTGGAAATGATTGCTTTTAATTCGATTTCAGTCCCTTCTGTTGTCTTGGACCGTTTTATTAGATGAAATCAAGTTACGAAGTGAGATTTTAACGAGGTCCTATTTATGTTAAAAAAAAATTCGATTCCGGTCCAATTTTAATACGTTTAGAGAGGATTGCACCATCAATTTTAAATTAGTAATTACCTTAACCACTGGTGAAATAAATAATCAGGTACACAACTTTTGTACCAATATACTAGATAAAATGGTCAAATTTGAGGGGCCTTTTATGTTATTATTTTAGCAATATTTTTTTCCCTACAAATCGGTCAATTTATTTACTAATTTTCAACATAATTTGTTCTTGAAGTTCTTCCACGTGGTGAAGGAGACATACTTGGAGAATAAACAAAGACTACGTGTACATCATTGACTTCAATAGTAATTCTACGTTTCATTTGTAATATTCTAAAATTTTAAATAAATATTAGAAAATGAAATTTCAATTTCTTCCGGAAAATTAAAAATATCTTAAATTTTGATGAGTTTTATTCTTTTAACAATTCCTACTAGAGAGAGGAAAGAAATCTTATTCTTAATTAGTATTAAACTCATAACTTAAGAGAGAAGAAAAGAAACTAAAAAAAGTTTGTTAACTGAAAGTTTTCGGAGCTTTCTATGATATTAGTACTTCCGGATATAGTACTCACATTATTTTTTTTTGTATTTTTAATGAAAAAATAAGCATAATTATGCATATTTCAATATGTGCTTTGATCCATTCACTTCGAGGAATAAAAAATATGTGCTTTGTACCATTCACTTATGGGAATGGAAAATATTAAATATAGCACAACATATTAAATCAAATATCCATGAAAGATAATCTCAAGAACTTATTGCTATTCCGGAGCATTGATATTTTAGTACTTTGAGATATAGTACTTATATTTTTCTCTTGCATTTAAATGGGAAAATATTCCTTATGCTTTTGTATAGTATGAGTACTTTGCACTATCTGCTAAGAATAAATTGTCACAATTTATTGCATATTTTATTCCAGAAGTAATCATATTCTTCAAAAGATAATACATTAACATAAAGTGTAAATAAATAATATGTAAAATAAATTAACATAAAAAAATTAACATAAATAAATAATAAGTAAAAAATTAACATAAAACAAAATAAATAAAAGATCAATTATTTCCTTTAGAGGTTATAAGGAAATAAAAAATAAAAGGCGAATTATTCCCTTTAGGGGTTATGAAAAAAATCAACAAGATCCAAATGAGTTGGACCAACAACGTCATAGTTATTTTCGCCATTTTCATAAATAAAATTTATTTATATTTTTTTTCTTTTATCATTCATGATTATGGATAAAATTCCATAATACTTTGGCGTTTGACAAGTACGAGACTAATGGTTTGTATCATGGCATTGATAACATAGAGATTTTAATATGATCTCTATCACTCTTGTCATTCTTATAATCTCACTTCTGATGCGTATAGGCATTCTTAAAATGATCATCTTACCAATGTCTGTTTTTATGGCCTCAATCTCGACCACAATTGCTAATGTGACATTTATTCTTTTCGCTATAAAATGTCGTATTCACTTCAGGGAATGGAGTTGAGCTAATAGATCTTTAAAACTTTTTTAATGATATTGTGTCTATAGGACAACATTGTCTGCGTGAAAAGTGGAGTATGATTTTCTAACATATCCCATCAGTGATACTCTGACCATAAAATATCAATTTAGTTTGAAACATTCGCATAACTGAGTTTTATTCACTAACCATATAGTGAATTATCATATTTGCATTCACTTCAAGGAATGAAATAAATCCAATAATCGCATGGAATAAACATCATGCTTGCATTCACTCCAGAGAATGCCTCCCATAAAAATTCTTATCAGGGTAATTTTTTTGTAACTTGGGAGAAGTCTATAGTAAAGTTTTTTGATACAGAATAATTATTGTTTTCAAGCAAATATAAACTTTATAAAAGTCATACTATTAAAGAATAATTGATCAACCAATATATATAATACTTATCAGACTTAAAAATCAAGACGCCAAATAAAAATTTATAGGTATGGAATTTGCCTTTAGTATTTTTTCTTTTGATTGAGGTTTTCAATCCAATAAAAAACCGCACTGGAACATGGTTCATCCTTGGCGAACTATGAAACAATCGCACATTTTCATCATGATATTTTGTGAACCTTAAGAATCAAAACGTCAAATTCAGACAAAAATTAATCTCAAATATATGCTTTATATATATATAAAGCAAAAGTATTGAGGTGAATATAGCCTTAAGAACTCGAAAAATATCACTGATAAGTGACATATCTAATCCATCGTTTTCTTCACTTTTTTTTAAAGTATTCTATCACCATAATTTTCAAACTAAATTTATCCCGTAGGTTTGGTTGAAGGCTCAATATTTGTTCCTCGTTTTATATATACAAACTCGGTGCAAAAAACGTTATTGAATATTAGGACGAATTAATAATCAAATAATATATCAAATACACTAACCTTAATATAAGACTGATTAGTCAACCAATATATTGATATATAAATAAGAAAAACATACCAGACTTTCTAAGTTAATTTGAATATACAGTAGATGTAGTCACCAATATCTTGTTGAAATCTTTTTCGAAAATTACCGACAAGAACCACGGTTATTGAGCTAGATCTTACTGATAACGTGTTGTGAATAAAATAATAAAGAACAAAAGAGATGAACAAAAATGTGAGATAAAGAGAGACTTGTATTATATTCCCAATGTAGTGTTGTGTACAATGCTTTCTCCAAACTCTATATTTATAGGCATAAGATAAAAACCCCAATTTTAATGGGTATTAAACTCTAATAATAAAATACATTAAAGTATCATTTAATATATAGATATCCACCATAAATAAAGATATTCATAATATATATATATATTAAATTTAAATTATATAGGAATTTGAAAATTTTAGGGGTTACAATTGCACTCTAATCCCCTACTATTCATCATTGATTAGTTGATATTATTAACTTTTTAGTTTGATAAACAAACATGGAAAGATAAAAAAAATCAGAAGATACGATCATATTTTTTTTATTTCTTTTGACACATCAACCAGACAGCTTTATTGATAAATAAAAGTAAAATATTTTGACATGTCAACCAAACAACTTTATTGATAGACAAAAGTAAAACAAGAACTTAACTTATTAGAGGTTTTAAAATATTCAAAAAAACAATAGAAAAGAAAACAATAAACCTAAAAAGAAAATATATGTGCTACATCAGTCATATTAAAACACTTATTCTTTGTACCAAAGAAAATCTCCATGGTCCATTGTAAGAAGGTCCCTGAGGGGTTGTCAAAACACAAACTAAATGAAATTCCAAAAATGGGCAACTACCTTTCACGCCTATTCCCATAGACGATGATCCGTTACAGATTATATCGGCAAGCAAACCAAAAGGATTAAATTATCTGTGACCACTGACAAACACGAATCAGAAACAAGGGTCATGAAGATCATCGTACGAACACCAAATATTTACAAAAGTAGCCATAGGGCGTTTCATAAGATAGAGATATGCCATGAAAATAGAGAAAATATAGCATAGAGGCAAAAAAAAAAACGTCAAAATGTGTAAAGAAAAAAAAATTAAAATTAAAAAGATATAAATTATCGACGATGACAACGACTAACATTAAGACTAGTGTAACTCTTTTTAGACAAAAAAAAAATAACGGATAAAGAGAGCAGAAAAAATAAGCGGCTAGGACTTTTTTTCCCCGACTACCAGAAGCTGCCATCATCGATGACTGTTAAAAAGTGCAGACATCATCAATTTATTATTATATTTGCAAGTCAAAAAAAGGGAAAATATAATTCATAGGCTTCGCCTTTTGATTTTCTCTTCAAATGGAATAAATTAATTCAATCCATTCTCCAACAACGTGCTAAGTTGTTACTTGTTAGGCAAGAAATTCGGAACTTCTAGACCGATTCATGTGAATCGGTTCGGGTCACGTCATTGCCCAATTTCTTTGAACTTTCTTCATTTCTGTTTACTTCTTTTTAATTTTAGTAGGCCAAATATAATTTTCAATAAGGGCGAGAAAAGTTCGATAAAATTGATTGAACTATTTTAATTCGGTTCGATTTTGATATTAACTTGATTTTAAAGGTCGACTAAGTCGGTTCAATTTTTTTTTGAAATTCAAAACCATTTTAACCGATAAAATCGAATTTGGATTACTATTAAAGGATGAACCAACTTTTACTTAAACTTAAATCGAACATAAAAAACAAATTATATTTTAAAAATCACAATAAATGGAAGAAAGGACATGATCAATGTGGCAGACCAAATTTTGTTTGGTCAGTGGGTGAAGATATATAGGAGGCATATGATGATTCAGTGTATTGTGTGAAATTGCTCTAATCTTATTTGCTTGTCAGGATTTCTCAATTATTTTTTCCTAAGATTTAATATCAACCGACATGTACAAAAGAGTAGGGTAATTTCTAGTAACAGTTCCCTTTGTGTCGCCCTGAATCTTTATATGATTCTTTGAGAGAAAATAGGAAAGAAATCTTAAACGAAAATATAAGTGACCAAAACGTTATAAATAGATAATATAGATGATTAAAATATTATTTTTTTAAACTTAATGAGCAAAAGTATACACTTATTAAACAGTAATGACCATTGCCGTAGTTTACGCTTTTAACTATTGATCTATTTCAAAGTAACTAAAGGACATAACTGTCATGTACCTAAAAAGAAAGGACATAACTGTCAAAATAAATCTTAAACGAGGGCATTTTATGAAACATAAGACGTACGAATTATAAAACTGAAACACCTGGCCAACTCGAATCCCTAATCAGCCGCCAGGGTTTTAGCTTCAAAATCCCTTTCGCTTGTTTCCTAAAGGTTCGATTCTCATATCTCAAAGCTTTCTCAATTTTTTTCAGCTCATTTTTATGTATCAATTCATCTGTTTTTGATTTCCTGATTTCGATTGTTTCGTTTTGATTGTTGTTATTGTTTTCTCTTTTTTCTAATTTGATGTTTTATGGTTAATATTTTATGAAGTGGATGTGTTACAAGATTTTGTTGAGTTTTATGGTTTCTTATAGTCATGTAATTCAATCATTCTGTCTGTTTTTAGATGTTAAACTGTGAGACTGAAATCATCGTACTGGGTTTATTCAGTTCATTGTTTTGCTGCCTAATCTTTTTGTTGATTGCCTAAATAGGATTCCGGTTTAATTTTGCTTAATGATGTTGGTGCAAATCTTACCTAGTACTGCATAATGGGCAAGGAAAAGATTCACATCAATATTGTTGTTATCGGACATGTTGACTCCGGAAAGTCAACCACTGCTGGTCACTTGATCTACAAGCTTGGAGGTATTGACAAGCGTGTGATCGAGAAGTTTGAGAAGGAAACTGCTGAGATGAACAAGAGGTCATTCAAGTATGCTTGACAAATTGAAGGCTGAGCGTGAGCGTGGTATTACCATTGATATTGCCTTGTGGAAGTTTGAGACCAACAAATACTACTGCACTGTCATCGTTGCCCCTGGACATCGTGACTTTATCAAGAACATGATCATCGGTACCTCTCAGGCCGACTGTGATGTTCTTATCATTGACTCCACCACTGGAGGTTTTGAGGCTGGTATTTCTAAGGATGGACAGACCCGTGAACATGCTCTCCTTGCCTTTACTCTTGGTGTTAGGTGTTAAGTGTCTGAAAGTACTATTTTATTCACCATTTTTATTCATATTATTGCTAGATTTAGGCTCATATTAGTTGCATTATTAGCCATTCATGCATGTTTGCATTGTTTCCTTGGTGGACAAGCTTGATTTCATATTTTGCTTAATTTTGTGGAAAAAGATACTGTTTTGGTGTGTGTGCAGAATCACTTGCCTAAACAAGACTGGACGCAGTTGCCAGGGCAATGCATGAAGGAGATGCCGAGCTAGTTGTCAGGGCAATTGTCGATAAGGGATAAGATGATATGGCAGTCGAAATTGATGACTAGATAAGCCCAAGATGACGTGGAGCAAAGTTAAATCCCAAAGGAGTTTGATTTTCATGAAGAGGTTAAAGAGAAATTAAATCCCAAGAAGATAGGAGAAGATCTAGAAGGAATTTAAATATAATAAAGAATTATATTCTTTAAAAATATTTAATTCCAACTTAACTTCCTCCTCAAAAAAGACTTTGACCTAGCCCTATAAATTGAGGATCAAGCCTTCAACTCCAAGAGAGAGAAGGGAGATTTCGACAAGAGCAATGAGAGATTTCGACAAGGCTTCAACTATTCTTCATCTTTTTCTTTCTTGTTCAATTAGGTTTATGTTAGGAATTCTTTGTTTTGTGTTTCTTTGGAACCTAACCATGAACTAAATCTATTTGGCTAAGGTTATTGTGTTTTGTGGTTGTGGGAAACAATTGGATTTTGTTTAGGTAATAAGAGTTTGTACTTTCAATTCAAGGTTTACTCATTTTTTGTTTTTATTCTTGTTTGCGAGTGAATTGGGAGAGGATCTCGTAACTTCATCTATTTATCTAATATCGGGAGAGTTAGATTCAAGAAACAAATAAGTATGGTCTTTATGCAATCTCTTGATGGTGAAGATTAATCTGGCTTGGGAATAAGTTAAGGATTTCAACGGCTAAGAGAAGCGCAAGATTGGTTGTTGTTCACCCTTGATTCACGCAGGGATATATTGTCAAGACATGCACAATTAGCTAGAGTTTTGACTTAGGGATAAGAAGAAACCATTGAAGAACGCTCCGCCGAACCTTGAAGTTGCTGCCCAGCCGCCCAAGTAGTTGCCAGTCAACCGACGATTAGTTGCCAAGGCAACCCCGCTGCGCAAGTTGCCACGACAATTGAGCTGCCCTTGCACTCTTTTACCAAGATGATCCAATCAGCTATCACACCTCAACTCACGATAACCTGACATATTCTCTCTCATTTGATTACATATTCTTTTACTTATTTGCTTTCTAGTTTAGTTGTTAGTTAAAACTCTTACAATCTTCTACTTGTGTTCTTTTACTTTTTACAGTGCAAGAGATTAGATTCTTGAAGTGACACCAATCCATGTGGAGACGATATCTTTTATACTATAACTTGCGACGTGTACACTTGCACAATTGCGGAGCACTTATGACGCGCAACAAGTTTTTGGCGCCGTTGCCGGGGATTGGCAATAGCAACTTTGTTTTTATTTTCTTGCACCTTTTATTTTTCTTGTTTAAGATTCAAAGGGTTAACAAACTTTGGTTTTGCATTGGTATATGACCAAGGCGAGACCGATTACACCATAATATCTCTTTGATCCAGAAATCGAACGAACCTTGCAAAGACTCAGACAAAGGTTAAGAGTAGCAATGACTAATCAAGACGGAAATATGAATCAGGATGTTCCAGCAGGAAGAAGAGTGATTCTTGCACGAAACAGAACTATTAGAGACTATCTTGAAAAAGATCTTGAATGACTTAATCCAGGAGTTGTCACACCTGAAATTGAAGCCGACCACTTTGAGTTGAAACTGATGATGTTCAATATGATAAACACAATTGGTCAATTTGGTGGCTCAGCAACTGAAGATGCACGACAACATCTTAAATCTTTTCTCGAGATTTGCAACTCATTCAAAATACAAGGAGTCACCCCCGATTTTTTATGACTAAGATTATTTCCCTATTCACTGAGGGATAGGGCAAAAACATGGTTGAATAGTATTCCTTCCGGATCAATAGGATCTTGGACTGATCTTTGTCGTAATTTCCTTGCTCGATTTAATCCTACAAATTTGACTAATAAGCTTCGTAACGAAATTATTTCTTTTCGGCAGGCAGATGATGAATCCATGTACGAGGCTTGGGAGCGATATAGAGAACTTCTACACAAATGTCCCATACACGGATTTTAGTGTGGACACAAGTAAAAATGTTTTACAACGCTGTGAATACAACAACAATGATGATGCTAGATGCCTCGACAAACGACATACTCCTAGATAAGTCACCGGAGGAAGCAATGCAAATTGTAAACAGGCTTGCCAGGAATGATTATCAGTTCTCATCTGCTAGAAGAGAAGGAGTTAGACGCCAAGCCACAATACGTGAACTAGGATCATCAGATTCAATTTCGGCATAATTGGCCACTCTAACCAAGATGGTCCAGAACATGTAGAAACCAAACAACACACAAGAGGTCAAGGTAATGGATTCCTTTTGTGAGTTATGTGGTGGTAACTATGATTCTTCTGAATGTATGCAGAATCCAGCTTTTATGTGGGGAACTACAACCAGAACAACAATATGATGTCCAATACATATAATCCAGCTTGGAAGAAGCACCCAATTTTTTCATGGAATAATCCCAACAATGCTCTAAACCAGAACAATCAGAATGCACAAGCATCAGGATTCCAGCAGAATATGCCACGACAATAGTTGCCGTAACAACAACCGACAACATCTAGTTCTTTGAAAAATTCTCTCAATGCTTTTATGTTGAAAACTGAATCTTATATGGCTGAGAATAATAACTTCATAAAAAGAATTGATGCTTTTATTAACATGACCAAGATGAGATTGCAAAACCAAGAGGCGGCAATCAAATCATTGGAAAATGAAGTCGGACAATTTGTTCAAAACCTGAATACTAGACTGCAATGAGGTTTACCTAGCGATACTAAAGTTGCAAGAAGAATTGGCCATGAGCAATGTAAGGCGATCACCACTAGAAGTGTCCAACAACTTAAAGAGGTTCAAGCTCGGTCATCAAATAAAACTCCACAAAAAGAACAAGATGAACTCAGCGGCAAAGCCTCAGATGCTGAACTAGGAATTGTCGCGGCAACCAGCGATAAGCATGCCTCGACAACCAACGATAAGGATGTCGCGGCAACCAACGATAGGCACGCCACGACAACCCAGTTGACGATGCCTCGGCAACTCCAGTTTCCTTGGCAATGCCATCAATCAGGTTCTAGATCAATGAACGTATCGAAGATATTCGACTTCCACCACCATTCCCACAAAGATTGAAGCGACAAAAGCAAGAATATCAATTCAAGAAGTTTCTTGATATCCTAAAGCAAGTCCACATCAACTTGCCATTGGTTGAAGCAATTGAACAAATGCTGAACTATGCCAAGTTTCTTAAAGACATTGTGTCCAAGAGAACAAGGCTATGGGAGTTTGAAAGAGTTGCCGCAACAGAGGGATGCATGGCCATGTTGCACAATCGCATGCCACTCAAGTTAAAGGATCTTAGAAGTTTCACAATATCTTGTTCTATCGGAAACTACTATGTCAGGAAAGCATTATGTAACCTTGGAGCAAGCATAAACTTGATGCCTAAATCGGTTTTCCAGAAACTAAGAATCGGGAAGGCAATACCTACAACAGTTATGCTACAGCTAGCCGACAGATCCTATGTGCATCCAGAGGGAAAAATCGAAGACATACTGGTAAAAGTTGATAAATTTATTTTTCCTGCTGACTTTATTGTTTTGGATTGTGAAGCAGATGAGTATGCACCTATCATTCTCGGGAGACCCTTCCTAGCAACAGTGAGAACCTTAATCGATGTTGAAAATGGAGAACTCACAATGAGGGTGAATGACCAGCAAGTTAAACTAAATGTGTTCCAAACATTAAGGCATGCCGACGATCCGAAAGAATGCCAACTTCTTCATGCCACGACAGAGTTTAACTTCGACGAGGAATTTAGTTGCCTCAACAACTACATTACTAATCAAGAAGAACCTGAGGAGTATGAAGAACCGATCGATGAGGAACAACAAGAAGAGGCAAATTGGTTAGTTAATCGACCAGGTACATACTTTGAACCACTAGATTACTCAGGTAAGGAAGGTAAACTCGAAAAGTCCTCCATTGAACAACCACCGATTCTTGAGTTGAAACAATTGCCAGGACAACTAAAATATGCTTACTTGAGAACCGATAATACATTGCCTGTAATTATTTCCTCTATGTTACAGTCTGAACAGGAAAAGAAGCTGATCAAAATGTTGATGCTACACAAGGAGGCAATAGGGTAGACAATTGCCGACTTGAAGGGAATTAGCCCGGCAGTGTGCATGCACAAGATTTTGTTAGAAGATGATCACAAACCTTCGATTGAGGCCCAAAGGAGACTGAATCATGCCATGAAAGGGGTTGTAATGAAAGAAATCATCAAGTGGCTTGACGCCGGCATCATATACCCTATCTCTGATAGTACATGGGTAAGTCTAGTACAATGTGTATATAAAAAAGGAGGTATAACGGTGGTAAGTAATGAAAACAATGAACTCATTCCAACCAGGACTGTGATAGGTTGGAGGGTTTGTATGGATTATCGAAAGCTAAACAAAGCCACTAGGAAAGATCACTTCCCATTACCCTTTATTGATCAAATGCTTGACCGTCTTGCAGGTAAACCCTTTTTATTGTTTTCTTGATGGTTATTCAGGTTACAATCAAATTGCCATAGCACTAAAAGATCAAGAAAAGACAACCTTTACATGCTCATACGGTACTTATACTTTCTGAAGGATGTCGTTCAAATTGTGTAATGCCCCGGTAACCTGCCAAAGATGCATGATGGCACTCTTTTCAAACATGATCGAAGACTTCCTTGAGATCTTCATGGATGATTTTTCTGTTTTTGGTAATGACTTCGACAGTTGCCTCGGCAATTTAGAGAAAGTGTTGGCAAGATGTGAAGAAACTGATTTAGTCCTTAATTGTGAGAAGTGCCATTTTATGGTAGATGAAGGAATAGTGCTAGACCACAAGATTTCATCCAAGGGAATCGAAGTAGACAAAGCCAATGTGGACGTGATCGAGAGATTACCCCCACCAAGTTCGGTTACAGGAATTCGAAGCTTTCTTGGACATGCAGGTTTTTATAGGAGGTTCATTCATAATTTTTCTAAAATTACTAAACCCTTGTGCAATTTGCTTGAACATGATAAAGTCTTCAATTTTGATTATTCTTGTGCCCAAGCATTCGAAACCCTAAAGGAAAAGCTTACCTTGACACCAATTGTCGTTCCACCAGATTGGACGCTACCTTTTGAGCTCATGTGTGATGCAAGAGATTTTACGGTAGGAGTAGTCCTAGGCCAACACACATGTAAGACCTTTCATGTGATATACTACGCTAGTAAAACTCTTAATAGTGCTCAAGAGAATTACACAACAATGAAGAAAGAGTTACTAGCCGTAGTTTTCACATTTAACAAGTTCCGATCCTATTTGATTGGTATAAAGGTAATTGTTCATACGAACCATTCGGCAATTGAGCATCTATTTTCTAAAAAGGATGTCAAACCTCGTTTGATTCGTTGGATATTGCTTTTACAAGAGTTTGACATTGAAATTAAGGACATGAATGAAACATAAAATCAAGTGGCCGATCACTTATCACGCTTAGAACGCAATAAGCAGGAGGACGCAGATTTAGAGATATGCGATGTATTCCCGGATGAGCAACTGTTAGTTGCCTCGGCAACCATGGATGCGCATGCCTCGGCAACCCTTGACGCGCACGCCTCGGCAACTCCAGACGCGTATGCCTCGGCAACCACTGATGTGCACGCCTTTGCAACTCTAGAAGCGTATGCCTCAACAACCATTGATGCGCACTTCTCGGCAACCCTTGACGCGCATGCCTCGGCAACCATGGAAGCAGTTGCCACAGCAATACATACCTCGGTAATACCCTAGTACGCGGATTTAGTTAATTTCCTTGTTTGTGGTATTTTACCTTATGGCCTTACTCACTAAGGGAAGAAGCGGTTTCGCCATGATGCTAAGCATTACTTTTGGGATGAGCCTCTTTTGTTTAAACAATGTGCAGATCATGTTATACGCTGATGTGTCCCTGAAGATGAGCAATAGAATGTACTCCGGCAATGCCATTCTTTACCCTATAGAGGACATTTTGGAGGAACACGTACTACGACCAAATTTTTGCAATCCAGTTTGTATTAGCCAACACTGTACAAAGATGCCCAAGAGTTTTACAAGTAATGTGATCGTTGCCAGATGAAGGGCAATATCTCTAGACGACATGAGATGCCACTCCAAAACATCATCGAGGTAGAATTGTTTGATGTATGGGGGATCGATTTTATGAGACCTTTCTCATCCTCATTCGGCAACCTCTACATTCTACTTGTTGTCGACTACGTGTCTAAATGGGTTGAGGTAGCTGCAGCCCCCACCAACGATTCCAAGACCGTACAACGATTCTTGCAGAAAAACATATTTACATTGTTTGGGATGCCGATAGCAATTATCAGTGATGAAGGCAAGCACTTCGACAAAACAACTCATCGCCAAGATATTGCAACGCTTCGGCGTGTTACACAAAATTGCCACGGCATATCACCCACAAACCAATGGGCAAGCAAAAATTTCCAACAGGGAATTGAAGGGTATACTCAAGAAAGTTGTAAATCCCTCTAGGAAGGATTGGTCAGTAAGACTAAATGACGCACTTTGGGCATATCGCACCGCATTCAAAACACCCTTAGGTATGTCTCCCTTCCGACTTGTCTATGGCAAAACATGTCATCTACTGGTGGAAATTGAACACAAGGCATATTGGGCAATCAAGACCGTGAATATGGATTGGGAAAGTGCCGAAAAAAAGCGTTTGTTGGACCTCAACGAGATAGAAGAATTTCGTGCACTCGCCTCTAACAATGCACGAATCTACAAGAGAAAACAAAGCAATGGCATGACAAGAAACTAGTGCCGCAGCAATTCATGCCAGGGCAACTAGTTCTCTTATTCAATTCTCGGCTAAAACTTTTCCCGGGAAAACTGAAATCAAGATGGTCGGGACCATTTGAAGTTGTCAAACCGTTCTCCAATGGTGCCGTGATAATCAAGTCCATCACTGACGAACATGAATTCAAAGTCAACGGACAAAGATTGAAGCACTACAACTATGCCCATGTGGAACGTAACAAAGAAATGGCCACATTAGGAGATGCATGAACATGCTCGCATTTTGATATTTTCTTTTTATTTTTATTTTTTTCGAACTATTTAATTTTTTTATTTATTATTTTTGGTTATTTTTTTAGGTTAGATTTATTTATTTTCTTTAAGATTAAGACTACATTTTTCTTTCATATTTATCTAATTGTTTTTAAGTTTTAAGTTTAATAATTTCTTTGCACATCTTTATTTATTTTCTTTTATTAGTTTATCTTTAATTTTAGTCCTTATTTTATCTGTTTTTGAATTGTAGGAAAAGAGTTCAAGATAAAGAGGAATTTGATTTAAGAAGGAAACTTCTTCAACAAGGAAATTAATGGGCTAAATCTAAGGCTTATATTAAGCCTCCAACTTACCCTAAATAAACCTCACATAGCCGGCCAAACACTTCCCATTTCCTCAAATCCCCTAGCCGTCCCCTTCCCCCAATAAAAACCCTTGTTTTCTTTCTTTCAAAATTAACTCCACCCACCATATTTACTACATATCTTTTCTATTTAACCCATCACCCTTAACTTCCAAGAAACCTATTTCTATTTTTCATCTTGCAACTCTTTAGTTTCTTTTGCTTTCTTTTTTTTGTTTCTACCAAACTCACAACCAAGATCATCCATGGCATCCAAAATCGAATTTTTGGTTTATCCAAGTTCCTCCAAAGAACCAAGATATAAGAAGTTTGCTACACCGGTGGTTCAAGAAAGATTTCACTCCAAGTTTGAAAGTCGGAAGATTTGTGAAGAACAAGGCTTCGAATACTCCAACTCTCATCAAGATTTTGGCCTTGAACCATTCATCTTCGAAAGGATTGCACATCAAAAGTGGCAAATCTTTTGCCATCAATCGAAACCATGTAACATCTCATGGGTAAGAGAATTCTATGCTCACTTACCTAACCCAGATAATCCTTATATTTTTGTTCATGACAAGGCTATACTCATAAGCCCCGAAAACATCAACACCTTTTACGGGCTCTACGTTGAGAAGGACGAGCATCAAGCCTTTGTTGATCAACTCACGCCCAAACAACTCGACAAGGTGCTTCAAGAACTCACTCTACCGGGAACTAATTGGAACGACGGTAAATAAAAGGGCACGGTAAATCACCTTCGGCTTAAACCCGAGGTAAAATTATGGAATAAGTTTGTTAAAACTTCTTTAATGACCACAACACACAATACCACCGTTGATACATCTCGTCTTTTGCTCATACATTCTATCTTGCATAATCGCATCATTAACATTGAAAAAATTATTTGTGATGAGATTTTTGTATGTAGCACAAAAGACAAGGGTTATCTTTTCTTCCCTTGCTTAATTTCTAATCTTTGCAAGGAGATGCATGTCCCAAGTGAGTCCACTGATGAAAAGGCCCTACCAAAGTCCGGCTGGAATCGAGCACAAATCTGAAAGCTAATGGGAGAGGAACTGATAAAATCCCCAACGCCTTCAATTGCCGCGGCAACTCCTGCCGCCTCGACAACTCTTAATACCCAAGCAACTGATGCCCGGGTAACTCGGACAGCAACCCCGGGACAACTTGAAGTACTCTTACAACCGTTGGCGAACCGCCTTAGGCAAATTGAAGACTGGCAACTAATGTTCATGCGGTACATGAAGGATCACAACAATGCCATCACCCAAGTCATCCTAGAAAAGTACCCGGACAGCCGTGTGTCGTTCCCCATCTTTCTTACTGAAATCCTTGCCACAACAACCAATGAAGCAGTTGCTACGGCAACCGCAACAGATGATGCCGCGGTAACCTACACTGCGCCTGCCCAAGTAGTTGCCACGGCAACAACACTGAAGATGTCGCGGCAACCAAAGCTAAAGATGCCCCGACAACCACTGCAAAAGCCAAAGGTAAAGCACCTATGACCGAATCAACTCGTACTGAATCATTGTCTGATTTTTCAGATTCAAACGAGTCCTCCATTGCACCAACAAAGACCGCACCAATCGAATCTTCCAAGCCCAAGCGAAAAGCCAATGACATTGATGAAGAGGACGATGAGGACAACCTTGCACGAGGATCGATTCCACCATCGGCAACAAGGAAGCAACCACTGCGTTTAAGCAAAAGAATCAAGACACCGACCAAAAGAAAACTAATCATCCACGACGACGAACTCTCGGAGTAAGTCCTCGTTTGCATTTTATTTTTCTTTATTATTTTTTTATTTTTATTTTTCTTTGTTACATGCATTGAGGACAATGCCTCACTCGAGCTTGGGGGATTGTTATTAGTTAGTTACCATGTTTAGTTGCATTCATCTTTAGTATTGCATTTAGGATACATAAATTGCTTGTCATGCCTTTAGTTGGAACAAGAACTGCCTAGATTTGATGAATATCCGATGATGACTTTGCCAATGTACTTAATTGATATAACTTTTTATTCTAGGACAAACGTGGAAACATTTAGAATCTTACTGTGATGTTAAACTTGATGAAACACTGTTGTGGCTTGATTGATTTAAGAAATTCTAGCGAACTTAGGTTGATAGTTAAAAAATTGGGGGATTAGAATAAAAATTGGATGAATGCTAGAGGTGCCCGAAATTGGCTCTAGTATGTGCTAAAAATTGATCGCTAGAGGTTCCCGAAACCGGCTCTAGTCGAATAAATTAATTAACTTAAGAAAACTAAAAACAAAATACTAGAGGTGCCCGAAACCGGCTCTAGTTAAAACATGTTAAAAGAACTCAATGAAGTAATTTGAAACCTCTTGTTTGCATAGAATCCAAAAAATCAACTTACACACAACTCTGCACACACTCACAAGCATTATAGTTTGATTCCAAGTAACTCCTAAGTTTTCTGAAAAATAAAAAGCCAATCATACTTTGTGCCACGATTCTGAGAATTGAAATCAAGTTCAAAGCTAAGTTTGTGAAAATTGAAGTCTTGGCGGGTAATTATTAGTTTGCATTGCTTGAGGACAAGCAATAGTTCGAGTTTGGAGGTGTGTTAAGTGTCTAAAAGTACTATTTTATTCACCCTTTTTATTCATATTATTGCTAGACTTAGACTCATATTAGTTGCATTATTAGCCATTCATGCATGTTTGCATTGTTTCCTTGGTGGACAAGCTTGATTTTATATTTTGCTTTATTTTTGTGGAAAAAGATACTGTTTTGGTCTGCAGAATCACTTGCCTAAACAAGGCTTGACGCAGTTGCCAAGGTAATGCATGAAGGAGATGCCGAGCTAGTTGCCAGGGCAATTGTCGATAAGGGATAAGATGATATGGCAGTCGAAATTGATGACTAGATAAGCTCAAGATGACGTGGAGCAAAGTTAAATCCCAAATGAGTTTGATTTCCATGAAGAGGTTAAAGGGAAATTAAATCTCAAGAAGATAGGAGAAGATCTAGAAGGAATTTAAATATAATAAAGAATTGTATTCTTTAAAAGTATTTAAATCCAACTTAACTTCTTCCTCAAAAAAGACTTTGACCTCGCCCTATAAATTGATGACCAAGCCGTCAACTCCAAGAGAGAGAAAGGAGATTTCGACAAGAGCAAGGAGAGATTTCGACAAGGCTTCAACCATTCTTCATCTTTTTCTTTCTTGTTCAATTAGGTTTATGTTAGGAATTCTTTGTTTTGTGTTTCTTTGGAACCTAGCCATGAACTAAATCTATTTGGCTAAGGTTATTGTGTTTTGTGGTTGTGAGAAACAATTGGATTTTGTTTAGGTAATAAGAGTTTGTACTTTCAATTCAAGGTTTACTCATTCTTGGTTTTTATTCTTGTTTGGGAGTGAATTGGGATATGATCTCGTAATTTCATCTATTTATCTAATAACGGGAGAGTTAGATTCAAGAAACGAATGAGTATGGTATTTATTCAATCTCTTGATGGTGAAGCTTAATCCGGCTTAGGAATAAGTTAAGGATTTCAACGGCTAAGAGGAGCGCAATATTGGTTGTTGTTCACCCTTGATTCACGCAGGGATGTATTGTCAATGCATGCACAATTAGCTAGAGTTTCGACTTAGGGATAAGAAGAAACCATTGAAGAACGCTTCGCCGAACCTTGAAGTTGCTGCCCAGCCGCCCAAGTAGTTGCCCAGGCAACCGTCGATTAGTTGCCAAGGCAACCCCGCTGCGCAAGTTGCCACGGCAACTGAGTTGCCCTTGCACTCTTTTACCAAGACGATCCAATCGGCTATCACACCTCAACTCACGATAACCTGGCTTATTCTCTCTCATTTGATTACATCTTCTTTTACTTATTTGCTTTCTAGTTTAGTTGTTAGTTAAAACTCCTACAATCTTCTACTTGTGTTCTTTTACTTTTTACAGTGCAAGAGATTAGATTCTTGAAGTGACACCAATCCCTGTGGAGATGATATCTTTTATATTATAACTTGCGACGTGTACACTTGCACAATTGTGGAGCACTTATTACGCGCAACATGAGGCAAATGATTTGCTGTTGCAACAAGGTAGAATTTAAATTCTTTTTAGCATGGTCTTATTTAAGCTCACAAGTTTTGCCTCTGTTATTATTTGTTCCATTTTGTTCTAAGTCTAACTATTCTGTTAACTTCTATACAGATGGATGCCACAACTCCCAAATACTCGAAGGCAAGGTATGATGAAATCGTGAAGGAAGTTTCTTCCTACTTGAAGAAGGTTGGCTACAATCCTGACAAGATTCTATTCGTTCCCATCTCCGGTTTCGAGGGTGACAACATGATTGAAAGGTCAACCAATCTTGATTGGTACAAAGGCCCGACTCTTCTTGAGGCTCTTGACCAGGTCAGTGAGCCCAAAAGACCCTCTGACAAGCCCCTTCGGCTCCCACTTCAGGATGTCTACAAGATTGGAGGTATTGGAACTGTCCCAGTGGGACGTGTTGAAACTGGTATCCTCAAGCCTGGTATGGTTGTTACTTTTGCTCCCTCGGGATTGACCACTGAAGTCAAGTCTGTGGAAATGCACCATGAGGCACTCCAAGAAGCTCTTCCTGGAGACAATGTTGGCTTCAATGTTAAGAATGTTGCTGTCAAGGATCTCAAGCGAGGATTTGTTGCCTCGAACGACGATCCGGCAAAGGAGGCAGCCAACTTCACCTCCCAAGTCATCATCATGAACCACCCAGGTCAAATCGGAAACGGATATGCTCCTGTCCCTGATTGCCACACCTCCCACATTGCTGTTAAGTTTTCGGAGCTCTTGTCCAAAGTTGACAGACGATCTGGTAAGGAGCTCGAGAAGGAGCCCAAGTTCTTGAAGAACGGTGATGCTGGATTTGTTAAGATGGTTCCCAGCAAACCCATGGTTGTGGAAACCTTTTCCGATTACCCCCCACTCGGTCGTTTTGCTGTGAGGGACATGAGGCAGACTGTTGCAGTTGGTGTCATCAAGAGCGTGGAGAAGAAGGATCCAACTGGAGCCAAGGTGACCAAGTCAGCTGCCAAGAAGGCTGGCAAATGAACCGTTTGGGTTTTGGTTGATTCAGCAAACTTGTGTCATGATCACTACCGTAGGATTTTGGTCTTGTCCTTCATAAGGCCTATAGTTACATGTTTTTATGGTTATCGTTTCAAGTCATCACCGTCTTCTCGAGGATATTGTTCGCAGAACTGGGTTCTCGATAGACGGTGGTGTGGCTTTAGCGTTGGAGTCTGTTGTGCGTCTTACATACTTTTAAAGGTGTCTTTTATGTGTGCTTGTTTTCCATTATAATCATCTCGGAACATTTAGGTCAGTTCCTGTGTTCTTGTTGAATGGTTTATCCTACATCTTTATATAAACTAAACATGCTTTTCATTTATTATTGTTTCCATGATCCCTTTTCCATTTCAATTTGTTTGATAACGCAAAAAAAATTGTTCGGTGATTTGAAATTTTTTGAAACTTTATAGCAAGCAGCAATAAACTGAATTTCCAACTAAAATCCGTGAAAAAAAATGTCTCTGTAATCAACAGGTTTATTATCCAGGGATTATCATAATCCTAAACTATATAGATAATTCGTTGCAACCAGGAAACTTTCATGAACTCCCGAGTCTTGATCCCCGACCTTTCGAACGATCGGATCATAAGTTCTTAAGAGCCGAATCATGAGCTGCTTTCTGGGGTGTGAGTCTAGCCAACAAAGCCTTGTTATGGCAGTGCTCAGCATCTACGAAGTAGAAGTTGTCATTGGCCTTGAATGTCACAAATGGTCTGTTGGTCTCAGCTGGACGGATGTCAGCGAACTTGACGGTCCGTGGAACATACGTCGCCAACCAAGACATCATCTCCACCTCAAAGCTGTCTGAACCGGGTTGCCACCGGATCTTGTGGATGTAAGGGCTCACGAACCAGTGGAGTGCAGCTGTCGTTGTAGCACTTAAGAATATCACAGAGGATGCCACTGCACCTTTCAGAATCACATTCATATCCGGAGAAGTCATGAATGTAATGACTGGGCCTAACGATACCGAGAGGCAGCAGGTCGAAAGTGAAAGCATCTTTACTTTCTTGATTGTAGATGAAATCGGCCCGTAGTAAACAACCCCGGCATCTTTCTCATCTTCGTTATCTTCTCTCCCTTTTTGAGGACCGATGCTGATTTTGTTGTCGTCTTCAGTTGTCTTAGCTTGAGAAGCCCATCTTTTCTGGACACTGAAAATGCTCACTGCAGGGTTGAGGTTTGGCTTGGCATATTGGGTGACAGACCGTGTTGCAAACCAATAAGGATATCCTAAAGCAACAAAGAGAAGAATGAGCATGAGAAGAACAGGTATCTAAAATTACAGAGGTATCAGAAACATAAAACAGTAACAAGAAGCATGAATGAAACATAATTTCATGAAAACTTGGATTAATGGAATTGCAGACGGTAAAATATTATTCACAGTCAAATGTCAGTAAACCACACAACTTTTCTGTTTCCCGTTCAAGTGAAATCAAGATTATTTTTGTCTGGTTACAAAGTTCAACTTAATCCATAGCAGCCTTCTCGAGTTGTAAAATTCTAAGTGGTTAAGAGTCCTATATGTTTAGTAGTTTGCCTTTGAACAAAGAACAAAGGAAGTTAAGAAGATCGAGAAACATCAAATCCCTTATCTTTTCTGATGCCCTGGTAGATCAAATGTTGTATTGATGGAAAACCTAGTCATCTAATATCACAAAAGTGAATTATAAGCAAAGCACAAGTAGGGCAAATCAGAACCAATCACAAGCAAAAATTTCCAAGCATGAGTTATGAACGGAGACAGATTTTACATGATGAGTGACATTTTTGTGCAATAATACAAATATGTGACATTATAAGTATTCAATGATGTGATACATCTTCGTGCAATCATACACTAGCAAGCAGATGGTTCAGTTTCACATACTAACGCTATAAAACACCAGCTACAGCTAAACATGATAAGACCAGGTATCGCTGGACAAGACACAAGAGAAATCACTAAAACCATGACATGAAAAAAGCACAATCATAATAAGAATATACAACTATGTCAAAATCTATATAATATGAATCGTTATTGTATCAAAATTTATATAAATATATGATATTTCAAACATAATAATGACACAAAAGATAACACAAACAGTTGCGATGCTGTAAACTATTTTGATCTCACTGCAACAACTGTTACTGTAGATAAGCAAATCACATCTTCAACCCACTTCCTATGACCAAAAACCCATTGTGATTTCCGAGTATTATTAACTCTAAAATTGTGAAAAAAAAAACCCAGAAAAGTTTTTCATTAGAAAAAGAAATTGGCAAACCTCAACAACACAAAAATCCATTTTTTTCCTTTTATGTGTGTTAGTGTTAACAAAACCCAATTTCCAGATCAAAGGAAAAGTCCCAAATTTCAAACAGTAGAATCAGAAATAGAATTAACAAACAAGGGTTTTAAGCTTTTAGACTAATGGGGATATTAGAATCAAATATTTAAACTTGGCATCTAATAGAGATGAATGAAAAACAAAAAGGGGTTTCCCAGAATCAAGATATAAAATAAAGAACCTGAATGGATTTGTTAGTGGAAATGATTTTGCTTGGATTGAGATCTAAGTTCAAGTGGAATGTTTTATTTATTTCAAATCTCGTTTTAACAATTGTTTTCCAATTTAACTTTAATTTTTTATTTGTTTAGAGGAAATGAAAAGTTCGGATAATATGGGAAAACACCGAAAAACTTGGATATACCCGTGTTGCATAACCATGATCCATACTAGTATTTGTTCATAGTTTTGACTATGTTACTTTGACTTGAGAATGTTAGATGTATGTTAAGTTATAACAATAAACAATATATCGCTAAATGAGCAGTAATACAAAATGTACATCGTATTACAAAATCTATAATGATAACAATGCGATGAATCGATATACGATCAATAATACATAATTGTGCATCGTAGTATAGAATCGGTAACAGTAACAGTGCTTCGAGATATGATAGATTTGAGTTTGAAAGCTCAAATCCTATCACTAGCGACATGAATTGGGAAAAATAAATTATAGAGTAAGTTGGAAAGCTCAGTATAATCTGAAAGTGCGAAGCTAATAGAAAAGTAAACAAAGGTTGCTCAACAACCAATTAAATAGGACTGACATACAAAGTGTACTCATTAACAAAAACTTTAGAGGGGAGTACATGTTGAACACCTCACAGCCAAAACAATAAAAAAAAATAAAAAGGATCGAGAGGAAGAATGAGCACTAGCTTTATTTCATTCGGTGTGTATAACATCTAAGCACATGATGCTTTATATAGGCATAGAACCAATTGTTCTCATTAATGTGCCTTAATAACATTAATTAAACTCCTAACCATTTATTAAACTCTAACATAAACTTAAATAAGCATTAATGAAACTTAATTAGTCTGTTGAATTGGCGTTGATATTTCAACATTCCCCCTCAACACCAACTTTCATTTTGCTTTTCATGCTGAGCTGACGATAGAAACTTTCGAGCTTGTTGCCCCTCAAGTCTTTCGTGAACAAGTCTGCCACTTGTTTTTCTGTCTTTATATATTCAAGTTTGATTTCTTCTTGCAAGACTTTTTCTCTAAGAAAATAATATTGTACTTCCACGTGTTTAGTTCTTGCATGAAAAATTTGATTCTCAACTAAGCGTATAGCTGACAAGTTGTCACAGTATAGGGTGACTGGAAACTCCACTTGTTGATGCAAGTCATCTAATAATTGCAAAAGCCAAGTACTCTCTTAAGCCGCCATTGCTGCTGCACGATACTCTGCTTTGGTGATTGACAAAGATATCGTAGGTTGCTTTTGCTACACCAGGAAATTGCTCCAAATCCAAGTACAACACATACCCTGGAGTTTAGCATCGGGTATCATGGTCACCATCATAGTCAGCATCACAATAACCAACTAGTTTGCAATCTCCACTCTTTTTGCACAGAATACCATGATCAATGGTACTCTTCACATACCACAAAATTCATCAATCTATTTCCAAGTGAGGTTTCTTTAGATTTTTCATGTATCGACTCACAACACTAGCTGCAAAAGAAATGGTTGGCCTTGATAAAGTTAAGTAGACAAGACTTGTAACACCTTTGACTCGGATGTCACATTGGGCCCTAAGCTCAAACCTTTACTAATAAAAAATTTTCTTTTTCGAGCCCAAAAACATGATAAGTCCAATAAAATATAAGTCCATACATTTAAAATATAGTTAAATCCAAATATTTTAAAAACTATTCATGGAGCTCTAATTACAAATACTTAAAATATTCAACTTTGACTTACATATAGGGTTTTACGAAATACATAGCCCAATACATCTAGCAATTGTACTCAACAACTAAAGTCGATGCTGAAATCTAAGCCTTGATGGTGCTCTTTCAAGCCTCGCGGCAACCTACTTACCTGCGAACGGAAACATCGATTCCGAACGCCGAGCTAACAAAGCTTAGTGGATACACCGCAACTCAACCTTGCTTCATGCAAATCATAAATAAAGCAATGCAACATGAATGATATTATGGCAAGATAACGATGGCGCTTCCATAACTGCCTAAACACATAGCATTGTGAATGTATGATCTCGCACACAGCAGGTACATATATCTCATAAGTTCACACAACATCAGACAGATAATACCAATAATATTAAGTGAGGCTCACGTCCACAAAGTAACGCGATCCTACACTACGAGTAAGGGCGGCGTCCACAAAGCACCGAGATCTTATACTCATGGGGATGAGGCCCACGTCCACAAAGCATCGAGATCCTACACTCGAAAGTCTTCAAGGTGTTGCAACACACATCTATGGTATCCAAATCCCATTAACAAGGGATGACTCAACTATCTAAACAACCCATCAGCACACTGCAAGGGCCCTAGCCACCATACAGTATCGATCAATCCACTTAGGATCCCTATGGGTTTTTACTTCACACAATTTACCCAATAATTATCGAGTCATTAGCCTTTTATTTTACATACGAGGTTTAAATCTCTGTTTCTCAATTTTAATATTCATTTTATACCTTAAGAGACTCATTGGGCCCTTTACGACGAATTATAGAACCCTCGAATAAAACCCAAATTTCTTGAGCTGATTGCTCAACGAGTACCGATACTCCTATATGGGTATCGATACGCCTCTCTAGGTATCAATATTCCCCTACGAGTACCGATACTCAATTTAGGTTCGAAAGATTTGGTGCCTTAAGCCGTACCGATACGCTTACTCCCATATCAGTACTCAATATTGATACGTGATCCACCCCGTAGTGATCCCTACTCGTACTGGTACTCCTACCTTTGCGTATTGATACACGAAAGCCTTTATCAAACAATAGAACAGTAGTACCAATACGCCCCTTAGCGTACCAGTACGCGAAAATGCTACTGAAATTCTTATTAAGTAAGGGGTACCGATACACGTACAACAATACCGATATGCCCCTCACAGACTGCCCATTTATAACATATGCGTACCGTTACTGGACACCCAGTACCGGTACGCGAGCCCAAAATTTCAAACTCTAGTTTCAGATTTCACCTAGAAATCCCACTTAACCTATATGGTTAAGCCTCAAATCGTTCATACAAGTTATGGTGAAGTTATTAATTGAGTTACTACCAATTTTTAGCATCAACAACATCAAATTACATTTTACCATTAAAAGATCAACCAAGGTATAACAAGCCATAAACACTCAAATCATACATCAAAGCTTATTTTTATGAGTTGCAGGAATTCATAGGAGTTGGTGGTGTACTAACTTTGATTCCACTACTGAGAATGAAGCCTTTAGCACAACTTCAACCCTTGCTCTTCCCTTGATCCTTGGAAGAGTTCCCAACCTCTTTCACTACAAGAGATGATACCAAACGTGTTACACATAGCTGGGGAATTAAGGGAGCCAAAAACACATATCTAGACAAGAATAAAGCTCCTAAAAACACATTCCCATTCTCCCTCTGAAACCTCTACTAAAACACCATTTTCCACCAAAACTAATCATTCTTACCTTGAAATGCAGATCTTTAAATGCTGATAAACTTCCTTCTACAAGTCAAACGTGATTTAAAATGCTAAACTTCAAAATCCTACCTTTGGTGATGGTGTGGAAAGGGGAAAGAACGGGTTTAAGAAAGAGAAAGAAGATGTAAATGTGATGATATCACCATTTTCAACACACTACAGGGAAATAAAAGCTTATCCCCCTCTTTTCACTATATTTTGACATTTACCAAAATACCCTCCAGCCATCTTCTCAAGCCCACACCCAAACTAAAGACCCAAGCCCAAAAAGGTTTTTAAGGCCCAATAACATGGCCTAAACATGAGGCCCTTGCCTCGGGTTAACCCGATACTCGAGTCCAAAGTATGGGTCGTGACAACTCTTCATTTTTTAAAGAAAAATCATCCTCTAAATTTACATGGTGGAAACAAATGCAAATAGAGCTCTTTCATCTCAGCCTCAACCTCCCACGTAGCCTCTTCAATCTCGTGGTTCCTCCATGGCATCTTTACAAGGGGTATACACTTGTTACGAAACTCTTTGACTCCTCTATCAGGCACTCTCATCGGTTCTTCCTCATACGTTAGATTCGTGTTAATCTCAATGTCCTCGAGCGGTATGACATGCGAAGGGTCGGAACGGTAGCGTCTCAACATAAGCACATGAAAAACATTATGGATATGCGCCAAATTCGGAGGCAAAGCCAACCGATAAGCTACTGGCCCAACTATCTCAAGCATTTTGTAAAGTCCGATATACCTCAGGCTCAACTTGTCCTTGCATCCAAACCGGAGGATTCTTTTCCACAAAGATACCTTGAGAAACACTTTTTCATCGATATACGTGTTCACGTGTTACTTCAACAACTAATTAAATTACTGATATGTTATTATGTGTCACATATCACAACTTAATTTATTGTTGAAGTGTTATGTCAAAATCAAATATTAATTTGAGACAAAATTCAGATACTAATTTGAAAAATGTGGCGAACTTTAGGAATGAACTTTAATATAAGACGAGCAAAATCAACACGTGATTTTTTTGAGGAAAAAATCAACACGTGACTACGTGAGGTTGAAGGAGGTTTAAATTTGGCCTAATTATGCTCTTAGTTCTTATACTCTTCGCATATTGAAAACTAACCCATATACTTTCAATTTAAGGAATCTAGTCCTATCTATTTTTTTGTAGTCAAAGTTTAATTAACAAGATTGTCAAAAGACTTCCATTGAATTAGATTATATTGACATATTTTATAAAAATGCCCATGTGATAAATTAAAGCCGCATATTTGGTCATACACGAGTGTAATATTGGCCATGTGAGTACATTTTTTTTTACTTTGAAAATGTGACATAGTCCGATTTAATAGAATTTCTTTGACAATATTCAATTGGACTACAATTATTAAATCAAATGAGTAAAAGCCTAATTCTAAATTCCTTAGATGAAAACATAAGGATTAAATCTCAAATATACGGGGAGTACAGGAACTGAAAACATAATTAAACCTTTAAATTTATTACGAATAGGTCAAACAGTAAACCCTTTAAAATTCCGCGCACCGTGTCCGTGAATATTGGAACTTGATTTGTTAGTAACACTTACGTTTACGAAAGAATGTCTTAATTTTCAAATTTATTTTTGCGTTGATTCAGTAAATGAAATTATTAATAAAAAAGTAAATGAAATATATATAAACTGATACTATTTTATAATTATCTTCATATTATTAAAAAATTTAGTTATTTTTATTATTTCTTAAGTAATGATGTAATTATCAAGTTACATATTATTAATATCAATATTCTACGTTAGTACAAACAATTTTTTTAGAAAAAAAATACTTGCATCGTATCACGCGTTAATAAAAATACTTATTTTTTAATTTATAAAAAAATACTTATTTTAATGTCACATGCCCAATGATGTTCATTTTTTACTTAATAGTTTTCGTTAGAATACGTATTTTCAGATATTATATTGAATTTAATCTGAAAAATCAAAAATTCAAAATTTAGATCAGTAAAATAGCGATTCGTATACGAATAAAAAATTGAATATATGATTTTTTGGATATCAGATATTCAGATAGGATATCTGATTATTCGAATATATAAATTGGTTTAACTATTTTTTTTTCAGATTTGTTAGTCATATCTATTAAAATTTTAGATTTTCGAATATAAAAAACAACAAAATTGCCAAATATAACATGATTTGCATCTATGAAAAATTCGATTTTACAAATTTTCGGATATAACAAGCATCAAATTGCTAAATATAACAAGAATCATATTTATAAAATTTTAAATTTAGAATATTTCAGATTTTTAGATAATCTAAAACTTAAAATATTGCCGTCCGTATACAATCTAAAAAATAAAAAAATTGGATCAAATATCTAATCTAAAAAAATTTAGATCGAATATACAATTTTTTGGATTGGATAAATGAATCTATCAGATCGGATTTTTTACATACCCATAGTTTTCGTGATATGTACTCTTTCAGTAGATAGAATGAAACCATGAGTATCAAAATAGATATTTTTATATCGATCATAATAGAAGATTATTATAATTTAGGGGCTATTCGTGTCATTTTCCTTTTATTTTTTAAACGAATTGCTTTGGATATATTGATTTTTTCAATATGTTATATTTTGATACACAAGTTGAGTAAAAAACTATTACACAACCCTCTCTAAAATCCTATATTCTATACCCTAAATCCTACAACATAAATCCTTAAACTCTAAACCTAATTTTAATAAACTTGAGTAAATTAAAATTTATACAAACTTATATATCAAAGTTTTTTCTTTTTTAATCGCTCAACAAAAGTAAAAACATTTTTTAATTATGGAGATAAAGTGAGATGGTAAGGATCTTTCCTACCTTAACTAATGGTCGAAGATTTAATCTTCACTTTAGCATGAAGTAACTTTTAAAATTTGTGGTCAACGTCTGCTCTCTATATAGACCAATATAACGCGGACTAAACATCACATTATTCTGTCTATTAATGGAAATTAATATAAATTAACACATAAATTCCATTTTAAATTTACCGTTTCCAATGTCAATAAAATTTTCTCGTCCAAAATGTAAATAAAACCTCAGTCAAATAATTTATAATAAGTATTTGGTCAACCCTGTATGGCTGAGGCAAGAAGGTGATGGAGGTGGTCCAAAGTCACTCTCACTTTGAAAAAGTCAATCACTTCATTTTGAAATTATCTACATATTTGTAAGGAACTCAAACTCTATAAATAACCCATTTTGGTTCAAAATTTTTAAATACAAGAAAAAAAAACAAGAAACCCAAGAAGAAGAGCTTTCTTTTTATTGAAATTCTTAAAATATATATATAGAGAGAGAGGGGATATTGAAGTAATTTTAGCAAGCTTTGAATAAAGGACTACAATGGCGGATGCTGATAATAAAGCACGTTCATTGGAGGAGACACCGACATGGGCTGTTGCTGTTGTGTGTTTTGTTATAGTTGTTGTTTCAATCTTCATTGAACATGCCATTCACATTCTAGGCAAGGTAGGTTTATTTTATTTTTATCTTCTTTTATCTTTCATAAATTTTAGGTTTTAATAATGTGGTGTTTTGCTCAATTAATTCATTTAATCATACGTAAAAATAGCATATAATAGGTTTGAAGTGCGGAATTTGAGTTTTAACGTTTACAATTCATTCTTTGTTTTAAGCTGCTGCCACATTATCAGAATTCGATATTTATTTCACACACGATTTTCTTAAATTCAAACTATATACACGTTATTAACTTTATTCCTAATATTATGATTTTTATATATTTGTTTTTCATAATTTTTGTTGATTATATATGACATTCTTGCATGCCCTTTACACAGTGGTTGAAGAAAAAGGATAAACCAGCTATTTATGAAGCACTTGAAAAGGTTAAAGCAGGTAATTAAGTAATTAATTAATTAATTAATTTTGTCCTTCAATTTTATTGAATAATTTTCGACTTTTTTAATTATATAAAATATTTTGTACACTATTATGTTTTGGTATTGCAGAGCTGATGCTGATGGGATTTATATCGTTACTGCTAACAATATTGCAAGACCCTATATCCGACATATGCATATCAAAAAGCGTAGCAGACACGTGGCATCCTTGTGATCTTAAATCTACGGCTAAAAAAGCACCTAAAGAAACCGACAAATGTCAAGAAAAGGCATGAGTTAATTCATTTTCCATTTATTTATGTTTTCTAATTTAATATATTTAAAATAAAATCTAATGTTAATTATTTATTTAATTTTTTTAAAAATAACGGATTCGAATATTCTGAAAACTTTGGATTGCAGGGTAAAGTAGCATTTGTATCGGCTTATGGAATCCACCAGCTTCATATATTCATCTTTGTGTTGGCAGTTTGCCATATTCTCTACTGCATTATAATCTATGCTTTGGGAAGTTCCAAGGTAGTATATAAGTAAATTAGTCTCCAAATTATATTTATTTAATAATTTAATGTTATAAAAAATAAAATGTCTCGAACCCATCAAATGGTTTCAGGGAAAATGAGAGTGTTGTTATCCCTACCAGAGTTCGAACAGTTTATCTGGATAGTGAATGTGTCCTATGAAAGGATAAGATTAATGAACATTTGTTATCTTATACACGAGATTATTTAAAAAAAATAAAATATCTTTTTTTTTCATTTTTTGATATTTAAATAATTTATTGGATTGCAGGTGAAGAAATGGGAGGCTTGGGAAAATGAAGCAAATACAATTGAATATCAATACTACAATGGTATGCATATTTTCAATTTCCCAATTAAAATTTTATATGATTGTAACCTTTAATCCAAGTCCGACTCGAGCCAAGCCTGATCAGTGCCGAAAATTAGAGGGGTCTTTTAAAATTTTCTAAATTTAGAGGAGGCCAACAATGAATTATATATTTTTTGAGGGTTAAAAAACAATTTTACCATAGAACATTTTAATTTTTCAATATTTATGTGGGAGTAATGTCCCGCCAATCCATAGATGTTCCGTCATTAAGTCTGATAACTCGTTTCTTCATTCTGAATTAAAAATTAAAAATTTATTTTTATTCATACATAATAATTAGAATTAATAATTTATTTATTCCAAATCCGACTCGATTGTGATTTTTCTAATGCAGATTCTGAGAGGTTTAGATTTGCAAGGGACACGTCATTTGGACGTAGACATTTGAACTTTTGGAGCCGTTCAAATTTATCCGTTTGGATTGTAAGTATAATAACCAAATTCAAACCGTTCAAAACTTATACATAATAATGGATCGTTTTTTTGGATTAAATTTTTGAGCTAACTGATTATTAAATTTAATATGATATTAAAATTATCGGATTCGGATTCAAATAATAATTTAGCTCACATATTTCTTGACCTAATGACTCATTGTCAGGTGTGTTTCTTTAGACAATTCTATGGGTCAGTTACAAAAGTTGATTACCTAACACTAAGGCATGGATTTATCATGGTAAGCTATTCGGAATTTAAATTGCAATTGCGTATTTGTTTATTTTGTTATAGTTCTTTTACGTTATCAAATGGCGAAAAATATCAAAATTATAAAATAACGATCGTAACATCACACTAATTGTTATTGTTTAAGTCCCGGATTCCCGTGTTCATAGTGCTAATTGAAACTTCAATGTTGTATGTTTTCAGGCACATTTGCCATCTGGAAATGGAACAAGATTCGATTTTCAGAAATACATCAGAAGATCGTTAGAAGATGATTTCAAAGTCGTCGTTGGAATCAGGTCGGTGCACTTTTAAAATTATGTTATTCGAATTCGGGTACAAGTGTGGGATATAATTACATGTTTAATTTAGATATTGTTTAAATTTGTTCTAACTTGTAATGTTGTATTAATTTGCAGTCCAATCATATGGTTCATTGCTGTCTTGTTCCTGCTTTCCTATACACATGGTAAACATTTCATCTATCTTAATTTTATTTTACTGACGTAACGAATATTATCGCGATCAATTAAATTAAATATCAAAAATTGAAATGCTAACTGATAACTGATAAATAGTTTGCCCATTTATGGACAGGATGGAGATCTTATTTTTGGCTTCCATTTATCCCTTTAGTTGTAAGTACAACTAATACTTCGTACTACTAATTTTACATGTATATTTCTAGATATCCATTTTTCTTCATTAAAATTATGAGTTCGAATAATATTGAGATTTGGATAATAAATTCTTAATTAGGGCTTATTAATTTTCAGATAATTTTAATGGTGGGGAACCAAGCTGCAAGTGATCATAACAAAAATGGGGCTAAAGATTCAAGAAAGAGGAGATGTTGTGAAGGGTACACCGTTGGTTGAACCCGGCGACGACCTCTTCTGGTTCGGTCGCCCGCGCTTCCTTCTTTTTCTCATTCACATTGTTCTTTTTATGGTAATTATTTTAACGACAAATCTAATTTTTATATCGGATTATAAAGTTATAAATTAGCTTTTTCGAGAGTGGATTTGAGTTTATTTAAATAGGTTATTGATTTCATTGTGCAGAATGCATTTCAACTGGCCTTTTTCGTGTGGAGCACGGTAAGCCAAAAACACAAATCCAATGTTTGTTTCTCGAGAAAATGTTTAATTACCTTATCTAACAATTTTTTTTTTCTTTTTCCTGTTCAGTATGAATTTACCATAAATTCTTGCTACCATGAGAAAATTGAAGATATCATAATCAGAATCTCTATGGGGTGGGTTATTTTTTTTTACTGTTAAAAAATTACTGATGAAAATCATAAAATAAATATTGATGATTTGAAAAATAAATGAAAAAATACTGATAAAATGTTAAATATTTGCTATTCTCAGGGTAATTATACAGGTTCTCTGCAGTTACGTGACTCTTCCACTCTATGCTTTAGTGAACCAGGTAAGAAACTAGATCAGTTTAACAGTTGATTCAAATCCGATCTGACCTTTACGGATCGGATTATCAAAAGTACGATTCGAATGGGTCAGGCTTTTAGAACTTCTGTTCTAAATCTGACCCGAACGGTATAAATTTATATGTTCGAATAGATATTTCGACCCTTGAACATGTCCAAAAATATTATACATTAATTTATATATTTTTATTTGTGTACAGATGGGAACCAACATGAGACCAACCGTCTTCGATGAAAGAGTTGCCGATGCACTTAAAAACTGGCGTCAAACAGCGAAGAAACAAATTAAACAAAGCAAGCATTCGAAGAATACAACGCCGTCTTCGAGCAGGCCAGCCACTCCGACACATGGGATGTCTCCGGTTCATCTCCTCCATAGCTATCCCCAAAGAAGCGTCGAAAGTTGTCGCACGTCTCCGAGGCATTCGGACTTCGAGAACGACCAATGGGATCCGTCCGATTCGTTTGCCAACTCTCCGAACCACCGTGATATCGTTGTTCCTGCTGTTGATCATGGTAGATTGCAGCTGGGAACTTCGGAATTGGTATCAAGGTCACCTGGCTCGGTCCGAACACAACACACGGTCGACATTGGTCCGTCGAATTTATCCTTTGCAAAAAGATGAACAAGACCATGGATTTAAATTGATTTAAACGGGACTCCGGATGTCGGAGAACCGGATTTGAGATAATATCTAGTTCAGATTTATTTATTTATCATTTTGTTCTTTCATGTCCATCTAGCTAGATTCAATTTTACATCATTATAT